>JAQIXX010002713.1:0-22963 GCA_034700605.1 Willowsia nigromaculata | reverse complement strand
AGTCGCCACTCTCATGTTACATGATTCTCGCTTCGCTCAATCATGACCGCTCGTGGCTCCCCATGTATTTTAGATTACGCATTTAACACCGATCCAGATGTCGAATACGCATTTAATACCGGTATTATTTGTATTTCGACTCACTGGCTAGAGTGCTATTCCCTTATCTGCTTACACGTTTATCGAAATTATTGGTCGTAAAATAGAAAAGTAGTAGGAGGTATATTGCGATAATAAATCACTTGAAATTTCTTGAGTAAACCGCGTAATGAATAAATAATGATGCTTCATAACTACAATAGGGGTAATTTAACAGAGATTTGTAATGAAAATTATGTAACTCTCAAAGTAAAGTTAATTTTTATACCTTACGAATTTAAAATTGCAAGGCTGTAATGTCGCAAGTTAGAGTGTGCAATTAATTGTAAAGGAGAGAATACCGGAATTAGTGGTATGGATTCTTTTGCACAAGAAAAACGCATATGTTAGACTTGAATCGCTGGCTGAAAGCCTGAAGTACATAGTTTAGGGAAAATGAGGATACCAATGACTTTTTGTAAAGTTTAAAATGATAGATTTTAATATATTCATGTGGAAATTTTCTGGATATGGTAAGATATCTGGCAGTTAGACTTAATTAAGGTACTCATGTCTTCTAAATATGACGATGAATGGGAATACGCCCAAAATTTCAGTTTGTACGTATGTAAAATATAAATGTACGAATAAGGGAATTCTAGAAGTAATAAGAATCTTACATATTCACATATATTTTGACAATATTTTCATTTACGTTGTGAAATTACTTGTTAGTAATATTTTTCTATAAACTCATTCTACGAAAAATTAATTCTGGGAATTGCAGCTTTCTAGGAATGACTTAAGTTCTAGGAATTTATATTCTAGTAATTTTCCTATTGTGGAACTTTCCGCTTCTGGGAACTTACTTTCTAGGAATATGCATACTCTGGTAACTTTTTTCTAGGAACTTTCCGAACACGGGTAAATGTGTAGCACAACAGTACCATAATACGAAGCCTTAAACAAAAAGTGCTAAGTCTAACGAAAGCTGCGAAATTTTGACCTCTGGTCAATCAAAAGTCAAGAAGTCTAATTTAGACTGATCCCTTCGCTTTATAAATCAATATGAAGAAAATTAAAATTGAATAAATCCAGAACTAATAGATAATACATCAATACTTGATTAACTTACATACATCATCACGACTTTGATTTAGTTGGTCCAAATTTAAGCCAATTTTATTTTCAGAAATATTTACGGGTTTATATTTTTGAGTATTCCCTGAAACAGCTTCTACTTTTAGTATTCCCATACAGTTAACGGTAATAGTAGCAATGACCTCCATGCTTCCTCCTGGCCTTGGCACTAGTCCATAAATCACAAACATCCCGACCAGCTTATTTTTTGATGCCACTTTATCTTCCCCTTGATAAATTTTAATGGTCATATTTGTTTGATTATCATAAACAGTGTAAAACATTCTTTTAAATGGAAATGGTATTGCACTGTTCTTTGGAACAATATCTGCAAAACTATTTCCGGCTGTATGGATACCAATTGACATTGGAGTGACATCCATTACGTCAACCTATTCGATGTCTTCTGTCTTGTTAAAAATTGCTGCTCCATAAGCTACAGCTTCATATGGGTTAATGTATTTGCATAGTTGTTTTCCATTAAAATATTGTGCAACCATTTGTTCCACAAGTGGCATATTTGTGGAACCTCCCACTAAAACAACATCGTCAATATCGCTCCTTCTAACTTGAGCTTCTTGTAGAACCTCATCCATAATTTCCAGTGTTATTTCTACCAAACGTCTTACAAGCTCTTCCATTTCTGACTTCGTTATGTTTACATGTAAGCGCTTCCCATCGAAAATCCTTTCAATTACAATTTCCGTCTTCGTTGAGGTTGACAATATTTTCTTAGCCCTTTCACATTGATGTTGGATACGTGATATGGCTATCTTTGATTCATCTCTGACACTCTTTGGTTCAATTTTTGATAGTGTCTTTAAATCCGTGCACTCCCTGATAAGAAACTCTTGTATACAATAGTTAGTCAACATCTGGTCCTCCTAAATTTGTGTCCCCACCAACACACAGAATGTCAACATTGTAATCAGTCATTTCCATTGTAAGCATTCATATGTTAGACCTGCACAAATAAAATTTGGGTTTATTTGCAATTCAATATTTCTTGTATGAAATATTGTAGCAATCTTCAAGTGATGAATAAAACTATGTTCCAGCAGATTCTGGTGGATTGATTTTATAAATACTAACAAAAAACCCCTATGTCAACAGTAACAAACTCAACAATTTATAATGATGACAACTTATTAAACACAACAGAATCAATTGCAACACATTTGACTAAAATGCATTTCACAATTATATGAAGATCTCAGACGGAAACTTTTTCCACTTTTTATTTTATCTGCTAAAAATGACAGGAAGCTTAGAGAACTGTGAATATTTTGGTCATATGACACTTTGTGACAAATTTTGGCAATAAAAACCAGTTGTTACTGTATAGCAGGCAAAATGTGTTACTATTCCATTATTTTATTATACAATTGTAAAACCAGTATCAACTTTTATTATTTAAGCTGCCTTTTCTCTAGAAAGCAACTTCCAAATGACTAGAAGGATTTTCCGAAAAACAATTATTCCCAACATTTAGTATGCACATTTATTCTGATTATGATATTATCTCCACTCCACATATGGACTACTTTCTTGCAAAAAAATGGGACGTACAAAAACAAATTATATTTTAATTTCCATTTTTTGAAAAATTTAACTGAATAATGATAAACTGTCAGTAGAAAAAACCTATATTATCGTAACCTCATATTATATTTGTGTATCCAGATAAGATAAGGAATATGGCAGAAGCTTGACCTATATCGTGAAACTCTCACAAAGTAAAAGTATGCATACTCTTAGGAATTTGAACTCAAACGAAGTAAAACAGAGATATAATGCTCTGTATGATAGGTTTTAAAGCTTAATTTTGGTGTTGAAAGCAATAGTTTCGGATATTGCTCATTTTAGTTACATGAAATATTCTTGATAATAAATAGTTTTTATATTAATATAAAGATGATATTGGTTAGATACTCGTGCTTGCGTAATCCTTGTATTTTATATTATATAGTGCTCAGTTTGGTGGTAATGTCGGAAGGGTCTGTAATTCATGGACAGGTAAATTTTTCATAATATTTTTAATCAAAAACTAAATGTAACAAGCATTTGGGTTGTGGCATGATTTGTTGCAACAACGTCACTGCAAGAAGCTATGAAACTAGTAGCTACTATAATGAAAGTGATTTCAGCGTTACCCCTTTTACTAATATTTTCATTTATTACAAGTTCTTGCAGGAAAAAATTCACCATTTTGGGGAACAAAATCGTGTCAGACATGAGCGTAGTTCAAAAGGGACTATACAAGCAGAAACCGTTAACAAGATGGGACCCAAAATTTCTCTCGATTCTTGTCCTGAAGGAGAAGCCTTAAGTCGGCTGTTATGGAAATGTATGCCAGTCAAAAATAATCCAAGCTTAGAATTTATAATGTTTAAGCGCTAGTAAATGTCATTTTTATGCCGTCGTAATAATGTTTAGTAATTGAAAATGTGACGAATCTGTTGTTCTCGAAGAATAAATGCGTTTTGCAGAAGCATGTATGCTCATGGTTGTTGAATATTGAAATTTTTAAGACCATGGAATTATGTCATCAATCATCATGCATATGTTTATTATGCAATCGTCATTTATTATAATTCAACATTCATTGAAAGTTGGGAACCGGAAGATTTTACATACTTGATCATACATATACTTCCCTTATGCTCTCCAAATACTTATATTTCCAATTGAATTTTCATCACATATTGCAGTTAGCCCATACGAGAATTTAAATTTGCCTTATTGGTATTACCCCAAAAATATATTTAGAAATTAAAAGTAACTCCAAATGCGGTCTGGAATCCATTTTTTATTTCGAATTCAAGTAGAATGTAAACGAACAAATGTGAAAGAAAGTTACAAATACAAAAAATCGTTAGAACACTGATATCTTGCTGTTGTATGAGCAGTGTTTTGTCTTCTTTCAACGATTATATGATTTGCCACAATTGAAATTAAAAACTTCAAAATGTATGTATGAACTCTTACTAAAAGTATTTGTGATAAGAAACATCCAAGAAAATTTCATTGCCAAGTTCATCAGTGCTAAATGGGCATCCTGAAAATCATCTACAAAGAGTTCCGCATATTCTTTCCCTAGCCCTCTTTGTAACTCCTGAATTTGCATTTTTTTGCAGTTTTGAATGTAAATGTAATGAATTCTCCATTTTCTAATAAGCAAGCCTACAATTTGGCTCCAAATGCTGTAAAAAATCACTACTTAAATGTTTTTTTAGAATATATAACAAAGTTCCCTTATGGAGTTGCAAACGGTCGGAACTCCTCCAATTAATAAGACCAAAATCGCCATAGATGTGACATTTGGTTATGCATTCGTTGCTATTAACTTTAATCTAATACGGTTATCCATTGTTGTGGTCCACCTATCATGTACGTTTTTTAGTCTGGCTTTTATGCAGATTGAAATTGCAAACTTCCCTTGTAGTTCCTAGAACGGTTTTACTTACCAGCTACAATAATTATATAAGTGCAATACATATTGCTAAGTTACAAGCCAGAAAATTTTAAATATGCAATGACTTGTTGGTAGTATGAATGAGTTTGCACTTGATATTGATATGATATTAAAAATTGAAAGATGTAGAAGAGATGAACAATCCTTAAAAGGTTACACGTCATGACAAGTTGGAACAATATTTGCGTTTCAGTCGGTTTTCACTAGCATAGCATGAATTCAAACATGAAGCCATTGAACCCAACCAGAATATGTAATATAGGTTATCTACGAGTTGATTTAAGAACGTGGACGAGTCATTTCCGAATTTTAAGTGCATTGTGATAAGTTGATATCTGAAATTTATAAATGATAACAAACACCATAAACCGAAAAGCCATATCAGTCAGGATGCTTGACAATAAAATAGCTCAACTTGCACAAACCAGATCGAGAATCACCGACAACCCGATTCTGATTAACACTGTACACGGCTTTAAATGCAGCCATAAAAACTGAGCTTTGAAACGACTGAAATGTTAATATTGAAATAACCCAATGAAAGTAGTGAATATTGAAAATTAGATTCTCTAAAGAAAGATACTTGAAAACATGCTACCTATTATATGACCATATTTACTATTTTTACTCACTATTGCGTGTGCTCGTATGACGTTTTGAAGAAAGTATTTTCTGGTTTCCTTAGTGGACAGTAGTGATAACAAATTTGCAGTCTTTTATTTTCATCATTCAAGACATTCAAAGATGAAGTTTATCATTGAAAGTTTTACATAAAAATACACAAATATTTGAAAGCTAATAAGCTGCTACTTTTTTAATACCTAGTCACTGTAAATATTTATTTAGAAGCACGTACGTATGTATCCAAATATCTGTGAATTTAAAATCAATTTCAAAATCTCACGGCTAATGTTTACTAGGCATATCATAAAATAAATGATTAAACATATCTGTGATATTTCCAAATACCGTGAGTGTTAATACTGGAGGCGGGAGCATGTTAAAAAATTTTGATCAAATAATTTTTTGCATGCATACCATTAGGTTTTTGATTGCTTTACGGATATAATTTAGATAAGTAGTTTGCAAAGTTTTATTTGCATGAATTATATTCACATTGACATTTGAATTTACTACATTAGATTAATTCTAATGTAGATACTTCATACAAATTTATATTTACAAAGTAATTTTACATTAGGTATTTTAAAAATTTAAAATTACAATATCCTGCTCGTTTTCAAGGTTTTGAATTTATCTTTTGTCCTCTATTTTTTTTAAAACCTATTCTAGGGGCTCACGTAGATTTTGCTTAAGTCTTCCCATTTCTCTGCCATTTTCTGCGATGCCTTCAAATAAATTTAAATAATTATTTGAAAGATCTAGCATTAAATTTGACAAATTTTGAATATTTTTTACTTAAATGATATTTATCCCAAAGCTCACCTTGAAACCACCGTTAAGTGATAGTTTACGTAAATTTGGCATTTTAAAGAAGCAAAGGTAAAACGCTAAATCCGATACCAGCGGCAGATACGATATTTCGTCTAAAAGTTCAAGCATCTTCAACTCTACAAATGTTAATAAAATGTAAAAACATCATAATTAAGGTTTAGTTAGCAACATATTTGATAATATCTTTAAAGATAATTAGTAATTACCTTTCATGTTTCTTAGACAAGGTAGGTCGTCATCGTTAGTATGTAAACGCTCTGAAAATTCAGGGTGAGCTCTCAAAACTGAGACAACCTCCGCCGGCGCTCCGGTTAACAACGCATCCCAGACATCTTGGTTAGGAGCATTTTCAGTCAATGTCCTTTTAATTGACAAGAACTCTAGCTTACGCATTTCCATAAATATGAACTTGATTCCATTTTCATCAAACCTGGCAAATTCCAGGGACAAATTTTGCAAGTTTGGAAATGCAATCCACACCAACTGCATCATCTCAAGAGTAAGCATGTTTTGACTTTCTTTTGTATGTATGTTACCCAACTTCAAAAGCTTTACATTTTTGTAGACATTATCTCTCATAAAATGCTCGACGTCTAACAAATCCAATTTTAAGATGTCAAGTTTTGTCAAATTGGGGAAATTTGTGTGCATTAAAAATGATTTTTCATCGAGTCTTATAAGTGAGGAATTAATTGACATCGTTTCAAGCTTTTGCATAATCGGAAAGCTCAGAGTAATTTTGTTTTGAGTCTCAGATGTACCCTTTTCCACTATTTTTAAGGATTTCAAACTTGTCTTAAGACTCAACAATATATTTGAAAGTCTCTTATTCCATGATTTAACTTGGTATTGAGAAATGTTTATTTCTGGACTCTCGAGAGCACAAACTTTGTTATATTCGCATATTTGAAATGTTGCTGCTGCCAAATGATGAGAGCACTTAAGGAATTTCAAGCTGGTTGGAAAGAAGAGATATTTTAAGCTTTTTGTAAGCTCAGTCGGTCTTACGTTAAAGTAGACTTCACTCAATGAGTCTGCCCCGTTTAGGATTAATTGGAGAAAAAGTGTAAAATTAACCGCTTCTAAAGCTTTCTCGTCTGCATTCATTTTTATAGATTTAGTTTTAATTTTAAATTGCAAATATTTTAAAACTGGCAACGACACTGCAGGAAACACACAGCGTAGCGTTCCAAAATTATCTGGTGCCCCTATCTTAAGGCTAACTAGTCCACCACCATAATTCACCAAACAACTGTAAAGTCTCTGATAGTTTTCTTTGCGAAAAAACTCCGGTCCTAGTTTAAGGGCATAGGTTGCGTCAGCATGATGAATGCTAGGGAAAGTGTTATGTGATTGTAAAAATTCATCCAGCCGAACTAAGTTATTGCAAGCCTGAGTAGCGGATTCCGATGAATTTGAGCAACCAACTGAAAAATGATATAAAGGCAATTTCCGTTGATGTAAGTATTCGTGAGTATATTTTAAGAAAGTTTTTGAGACAAGTCGAAGATTGCAAATACTTTCCCGACTATTTTCCTTTTTCTTTTCAAGTAAGTTAACAAATAGTTCTTCTCTTATCTAGAAATCAGTCAAAACACGTTACTGCTATTCTCGTACACAAAAATTTGCAAACAAAGGCATTTGAGTTAAACGTACCAAGTCAATTTTCAAAAGCGAGTCCAATGTGTCCTCTGGTGCTTCGAATGGACCCGATGGCAAAAATCTCAAGTTTTCAAGTTTTATTGGTACAGAGAATCTACTGACTTCAATGTCATTGAAAGTTTGTGAACTTTTCTCGTTGCAAACTTGAATGTGTGCCATCGTGTTTAATGTTTTCCTGGAAGGATTTTCGGGTTTCAAAGCAAACGTATTATTTATTATTTTACAGGTTTAATTTTATCATCTTCTTTTATCACCCGTATTTAAATTTAATATATTTATTTAACAGTTCGTTACCTGTAAGCTCTCTTTGTCATGAATGGTCTTCGGCCTTCGCGCCAATAGTTTCCCAAATCTTAGAATTCTTGATCTCTCCTGTTTCTACCAAGATAAAAATTAAATTAAAATTGATTTGACTCTTAGTATTTTGAGTGTCAAGCAGAGCTACAAGACCACAACTATTTAAGTTTTGCTGAGCGAACAAAAGTACTGTTAAAACATGTAGGTGCAATCAATTGTCTTATCTCTTAAATAATTTCTGTGAGTCATGCGGAGTTGTAACGAGGGTATTGAAAAACACATAAAACACCTATGGATCTCTTATTATATTCATGTGTAATTGGAATGATCTGCAAATAAAGTCAATGAATGAATGAATGAATAAAGCAGTTACGCAGTAGTGAGATTTTATCTTTTCATTTACGTCAGGAGTAGATAACAAATTCCAAAAGTTTTGTAATATGTTCAATGTCATTTTCGTAGTGATAGTTCTATAAGTCATTTACGTGTGACACGATGCTATCCATACTTGTTATTCAAGAATTACCATTAATGCAAGGCATTGTCGTAGACATACCACGTTATTACCTCAAAATTAGATTCTCATCAAAATCAAAATTACGATAAAAATTTACTTACGTATTTGTATGTGAATTGTAACCTGTACAAGCATTGTGGTCTCTTTAGTACATCAGGATTTTTTTCTCACGACGGTGCTTTGATTGTCAGGTATGGTTTCAAGGGGTCATTGGGATTTAAGGGAAGTCCAAATCTCTAAGCCTAAAGCTTTTGTAAGAATTTTCATGTCCGGAGGGAATAAAACTATCTGCAAAAGCAGAAAATGTTTGAATTTTGAGCTACGATCAATTAACTAACTGAAAGTACCGGAAGCGTGGAATAGGCCCACATGAGCAGGGATTCTCGGTTGAGTGAAAAATGAAGCTTGTGAAGTGGTGTCAAGTATTTAAAAAAGGATTACATGCGCCTAGCTTGCAGATTAATGTAATGAAAAACTCAAAAGTCGTTTTCAAGATTAACATAAAATTACTGATCAGAAATGCTATCTCATTCTCAAGCAAAGGTAAATTAGTGGGCAGAGTTTAAAATGGCTTCATATCTTCGCGACAGAAAGGGATTAAATTTCTTTCTTCCAGTTTTTTGGTCTCACTGGGGAAATATCTTTCATAAGCAATGAAATTCATCAGTTTTTTACTTGAGCACTTCAAGAATTCGTGAAGAAAACTTAAATAATTTTTTTGTAAATTTAGAGCCAATAAATCTTTCTTTGAAGCTTCTACTGTACTTCTTATACTTGACAACCCAAGATTAAGTTGGGTTTTGGTGGACAGGTAAGACATATGTGTACAAATTATGTTAAATGACGAAACGTTAATTGTATCATGACTGAAAAATGTATGTGACAAGGAAATAAATTTCAAAAATTTGTATGAAATGGGAACTTTTCCAGATAAAGTTGGAACCACAACAAAAGGGCCCGCTTTATGACACGTTAGAATCAATATTGTCAATCATTGTTCCACCTTTTACAATGCAACGGATACTTACAATTATGTTCAGAATAATGACTAATCGTAAACAGAAATGGCAAACACTTTAGATAAAATGTATCGATACATGAGGAACCAAAACCCTGTAATTATCCTTTAATGAGAAATTAGTTGCATACCGCGTTGTTTTCGATAAATTCGTCACTGCTTAACATGTAATTTGAGGATGTGAAAACATGTATTAGAAATAGACGTAACTACGCATGTGCATGAATAACAACTCTAACTTTGCGTAGTAAGCTCATAGCTTTACGCACAACGTTATCTGAAATTTAATTTAACATTCACATATTTAGCTGATAAAAAGATACGTGAATAAAAGACAGTTGTATGACCCATCATGGGTTTTTGAATGCGGTTTGTTTTTGGCGTCAATGACGAAATCAAATGAAAGTTTTTCCTTATCGTTTCATCCATAAAGACACACTGAATTATATAATCTGTTTATCTTGGGAAAAAAATCACCGTATTGATTTTAAGCTAAGGGATAGGGAACACGCAAAAACCTACGTGTATTTAGGGATGAATCATGTTATTCTTTTATTTTTTATTGTATCTTGAGCAAAGAATATGTGTGACAAGGAAATAATCGTCAAAAAATTAAATGGAATGGCGTAATTTTAATAGAAGTTGGAACTACAACATTGGAGCCCGCTTTATGGCATGTTAAAAACACTACTGTCAATCATTGTATAATTTAGAACCTCAATTAACCTGTTTTTCCATTTGTGCCTGTTCCACGTTTTTCAATGCGACAGATACCTACAATCATGTTTTGAGTAAAGACTAATAAAAACATTACTGGCAAACATTTAAAATAAAAATTAGCCATACATGAGGAACTAAAAACCTGTAATTATTCTTTTATGAGATAATGGATACATATTTTATTGTTTTCAATAAATTGGAGAATTAAATTGCTTAAGGTAGTATTTTGGGATTTAAAAACACGTAATATAAACAAAAAGTGCATGTAAATGTGCATGAATAACAACTTTATATGAAATTTACTTTCATACCCACAAACTGATAAAGAAGATCAAATAATAAACAATTGTTTGTCTCTCTCACGGGTATTTAAATGCGATTTTTTACTTTCATTTTGGTGGTAATCTGAATGTAAACAAACGTTAACTTTTTATGGATTAATATTTTGTGGCAGTAAACATTTCCTAAGAAATTTTATATCAACATGTTTTTTGCCTTCAAAGCTAAAATTAGGTTGGAAGGGAAGTATATAAATACCAAGTTCGTGTCCCATTTTCATTATTCCTTACACTTTTTAAAAACCTAGAACTAATTTATTTATTTCATCAACATGGAGTTTACCACAGGAGTACGATTTACATCTCTTTTCTTAATAATTTTCATTGCAGGGGCAAATGGATTCGAAATTAAGGAGCCATCGACGAACACCAATGAAGCTGGTAACTTTTGATAAATAATGAGAGCTTTGGATTTACATTCATTAAAACTATACTTTTTATGTTTTACATTAAGATCCCGTTTACACGTTATCCGGTCGTATCAATAGCCATACACGCTGGACATCACTGAACTCGTCGGCTGAAGCTCTATTACGCCACCTTACTCCGGAAGGTGTCGAAGACGGAGTCCCACTGTTTCTTTGCAGGGCTCCGATACGAAGCATTTACAGATCCGGAAGTTTATGGGCATACGATGGAAATATAAATTGTAGAATTACAAATGAGGGAGGTGAATCTTTACAGCGGGCTTTTCAGGTAAAGACCAAAAACATTTATATGCCTAATTTCAGCACTGTGCCCGCTCACATTATAGTATTTAAAAATTTTAAGGTTCTGGAGGCACCAATAGGTTCAACAAGCTGGGTTCCTTACACTGGGACAGTTCCATCCAATGCAATAATTGGAGGGAACCACGATATTGGATTCCAAGAATATATTTGCAGGGGATTTGCAACAAACAGATTAATTATAGGAAATTTGAATCCCGGAATGAGAGCTTGTTATGTTGCCGTTGGTAATTTCATCATACTATCAACCATATCTGAAAATGTATTCTTATATATGTGACGTATTTTAAAATCGTAATTTTTACAGGCGGGGAAGAATTTATGTTGAGGACCGGCATGGAAATTCTGGTAATCAACTCCTATGGATCCACTTTCCAATAGAGTTGTATACCTCAACTTTGCCTGACTTCAAACCCAATATTAATAATTTAGATTGTAGAAGTAAATCTGTAAAATATTGCTTAAATTAAAAGGTTACTAATCGGATAAAATTCTACAGGAAATAGTTTACATTTGCCAATCTTGAAACAAATTTCAATAAACAAAATATCAGTTTTCACATGTACGAAACAGGTTCAAACTCACACATTTGAGCATTATTCCTATTTTGAACTTATAATCTGTGTTGACGTAAATTTATTTGTCTTGTAAGTAGAAACAGGAACAAACGAATCCTATATGACGGGGTTATTGAGATCAAAACCCTAAAAATTAGAGTTGGAACAAATGCTTGAGCTCCTACCCCAGGCCCCGTTACATACTGCTTTAGTCAACTTCAAAAACCTGCCTACTATGTGTTATGTCGATACTATCTTTGAACTCTATGATTGATATGAATACACAAACTTAGAATTGACGGCAAACTAGTTTCGGGATTTATTTCATGTGCTCCAAAAAGTGGTGTTCTAGAACTAGGTTAAATATACGATTTTGACAAAGCTTCTTATTTCTAGTACTTTATGTATGTAGTAAAGGCTCAGTTTTTCTAAAAAATCTAAATTTCTCTTCACAAAAATGTAGCCATTCAATAAGGTTATTCATTAAAATATAAGTACTTTGTTTGACGCTTCGCGTTGACGCAAAGTCGAGGTTAAAAAGTGATTACTAAGGATATCTATCATAACAAGACACACATAAAATAAAAAATTGTCATCTTAAAGATACGCAAAAATTTGCTTTTCACACTAAATTTCCAATATTTAAAATTGATTATATGTAGGTGTAATTATTTGTGTCAAATATTTAGGAGACAAATTGTTATTACACCTGAACATTACATGCAAGGTTATTGTGTTATTTGTAGATTTCCTTTTTGTGCAAAAGTTACAAAGACATATTGTCCTAACTGCGCCAATGTATAGCATAATATCGATATCCCATGAAAGTTTTGCTTTATAAAAAGCATCAGATAAACGACAAAAGTAAGAATTAGGAAAATAATGGACACGACACTTGTTAAAAAGTAAATCCAAGTACTGAGAATTCCATTGTATGCTGTCAATATCTGTTCGTTGTCACAATAAAACACTACAAAATTATTTTAGGCTCCAGTATTGTCAACACCTTTCAATTGTCAGTCCGCCCGTACATAAGTCTGTAAGACCAGTAAACGACTATTAATGAATATATCGCCTATTTATAGATTCCAAAACAATCGGTTACATTTTTTTCGTCTCGTCAAAAGTCATCATGGCAAGTTTTACATAGTCTTTTCCTTGTTAGTACTTGTCCTTTGGATTTCTTAAATATGCAGCAGACAGCCATTTCAGAATTGGGTTTGAATTTAATTTAGTGTTGCAATTCTGGTGAAGATTAGTAAGCTGAAATACAATTTTTGATTGCTCTAGCTTCTTGTCTGGGTTGTGAATACCCTGGTATACCGGTGTTATCCAAAGCGTTGCTTTGTTTGATTCTGGAATCCGTTCACACTTTCTTTTCCAAAAGTTAAAATGCTCGTCAACTCCACGAGATTAAGGAATACAAACAGTATTTGAAATGGAATATTTGTAACAATCGTTACTTATGATACAAAGTTTTATTTTTATGTTTTTATTTGAGTATCTGAAATATAAAAGTAATTTTCGGCTCTTTTTATATAATCCTTTGAATGTTACTATGAAACTTATTATAACATACGATGAGACACAGTAGTCTCCATCCGCATTGTAAAAATATTGTGTCAGATTGCCAAAAAATACTCAGAGGCTGTGAAGTATGAGGATTGGTGGAGAGGGGACTCATCTAGCTTCAATTCATAAAACCTCATCGTATTTTGCCTTATCGAATTTAAATTCCAATTTACTATACGCATTTGAGTATTATCTTCAAGACGCTTTAAAGCTGGATGTTTTTGTAATGTTAAATTCACAGAGTTGCATTCGTTTGAGTTGTTTTTAAATTTGGCTGACTTATATGGAGACGTGTATATGGAAATTTGCGAATTGACTAGGGGTATGGTACTGTTGCAATCATCTGTGTAGTCCCAACAAAGAGAAAGAAACCGTATTTTCCCATCAATAGAGTCATGAGTATTGAAATGGAGCGAATTCGCGCAAATGCACACATTTGACATAGACAAAATTATAGCAAAATGGGATCAATGAAGACTCTCAAGTAAATCATCTTGATTTATGTTGACTTGAAATACTTGAATTCTGTTCAGTAACTCACTTTTGAACTTAACATAACAAAAATGATTGTAACAAATAATGTTACTTCATTGTATTTTATAATTAAAAGGGAAGCTTAACCTCATATAAAAATAAAACGAAGAAAATATTTCATGATCGAAAATAATATGTGAACTCAGACTGCATAGAATGCATTGCAGCTATAGATGTGAAGCATGAGTAAAAACGTGTACGTAGGGAACACGGTTCGACGGATGGCTAATATTTTAAATTACTTTATTTATTCTAAAGGAAAATTTGCAATGACTTAGCTCTACTGATATAACTTATCCGAAATCATCATTTTCATCAGTTACAGAAAAGTCCGATTCCAATCCTTAGGAACCGGACAATAAATATTTCTATGTACAGACTCCACTCCTCTGGAATCTATGTACTATTTACAAAGTGTGGGAAAGCCAATCCCCTGGCTCTCACCATAGCAACCAAATCCAGGTCGCTAAAGGGCTAAGCAAACCACTACTGGTCTGAACATAGCGAAAGTCTAACAGCAAATGAGATACTTTTACATAGCGTTAACTCGCTTTATATAGGTAATGACAAGTCTCCAAAACATGGAGAGAGATTTTACATTGATTTTGATTTGATTGATTTAATTGATTTTACAAAGGACTGAATATTATGACGCACTTAGATAATTATTAAATTCGGTATATTTTATTAAGGCACGCTTGAAGGGAAAAAGGTTAATTTCAATTATCAAATTAGGATTATTGTTTATTTTTCATGCGTCACTTATTATATCTTTTTCTACACCCTTATAATTTGTTTACCAGATATCTCACACTTACAAATGGAACAACATATTTGCATAATCACGCTAAAAACAAGCAACATGAGATAAGGAAGTGTTTATAAATGCCGACTTCAAGCGATGCTTAGAACTAATGACCTACTAATGTGAACTCAGCATAATGGATTCAGTTGTAATCTTATCTCTTTGGTTTACTTTATTGCAGTGAGATCAATCATACTTATTATATACATATATTGTCAGTAACGTGCTGCTTGTAATGCAACCCGGAATTTCCTATCTCAATTTACCTTTTGTAGAATGCAACATTGTTACTTTGCTCAGTAAAAGTAAGTTGCAACAAAGTAAGCAGTTTTATATATAATTACATAAAATTCTGAAATTGAAATAACTGTTGTTGTATTAATAAAAATTTTACTCACAAATATCTGTTTGGCTCTAGAAAATGAATTTATGCTTAAAAAACATAGTCCGACCAACTGCAATATTTAGGTTACTGATTGTTACATTTAATCGTTAAGGTTTTCTTGATTGAAAGAAATACAATGATTTAGAATTGCCTAATGAATTAGTAATGTTTCTCGCCCATCAACCAATCAATCAGGCAAACTTTGAATGCATGGGCTCATACGCTGCATTAAGGCATATATTTGACATCAATTTTTGCGTTTGACATTACATTTTGCAACAGTGGTGTCCGATATCAAAGTATAACTGATCAAAATAAATGCAACATTTTTTTGTGAATAAATGCAGGTGACAAACTGTTATCGTGTGGCAAACAAATGATAGATTTCAGTGACATAACAAATTCATCAGTTGCATTAAAAATAATTTTATTATTACCACATTTTAGCTCGATTTTATAAAGATGTGTTGTACGATGAAATACATACTTGAATATAAGTAAATACTGTCTAATACATTAATCGTATACAAGTGGCAGTTTGATATGTAACATTTAAAAGTAGTTTTGTCAATTTTTAACTTTTCTCTACCTGTCGCTAGCGAATATACTTAAAATAATATCAGCAATTATCGTTGTAAATTTTATTGGTTTAAGTATGGATTTCTGCTAATTCTACCAAAATATTTAGCTCATTGTACGCAAGTAATTTTTTATGGATAAATTTTTGACTGATTGAGAGTTAAATGCTAATGAAAAATCACTTTCAAAATTTTGCAAGCCTATTGGTAGCTATAAATTTATTCGTTGTTTTGAGACCAAATATCATGCATGTTTTTTACCTCCAGATGCTTAGTTCCTCTGGTACTTATACAAGTTGCATCGATTCGCAAGATCCCATTATAATCAAGTTTCATCGAAACAGAGATCTTCTCTTCACCAGCCCTCTTTGATGGAATTCCACTCAAACGAAAGTTTCCCAGTAGATAATTTTTACTGGCTACTGGGTTTTCTCCCTGGTACACCCAAATATCTACATCTGTTTGATTATCCGAGTATGTAGTATATGACATAACTCTTTCACTTGGATATTTCGTGTTTTTATGAATGATTTTGTCAAATACATCACGACGATTTTCAACTGCAGCTTTAATGCCTATTGACATGGGGACTACATCGTCAATGCGTTTTATATCGAAAACCTTTCTAGTTTCATCGTCGAAACTTTTATATGCAGAATAGACTGCAGCACCGTATGCAACTGCATCATCAGGATTGATAGTTGAGTTTAATGTGTCAACATTAAAATATTCTTTAAGCTTCTGTTGTAAAATTGGCGTTCGTGTGGATGCACCTACCAAAATTATGTCATTGATTTGGATTTTTGGCATGCTACAGTCTTTTAGGGTAGCGTCTACAATGTTAATCATTCTGTTTACTAGTGGCATTGCCAACTCCTCATATTTTTGACGAGTAACTTTGACTTCCAAATCGATCTCACCAATAGCGTTTGGAAGGTCAATAGTTACCTGGTCGGTTGATGTAAGATAGATTTTCTTCTTTTCACATTCTTCACGTAACAACGCCATTGATCTTTCTGACCGAGAATTTAAATGTTTGTCCCGAATATCCTTACGATGTTTCTTTTTAAACTCTTCAGCACAATAGTCAACTAAGACATTGTCAAAATCATCCCCACCTAAGAACGCATCTCCGCCAAGACCAATAACGGTTATGTCACCATCTACTAAATCTACAATGGCAACGTCAAATGTACCACCACCTAAGTCGAATATTAGAACCCGGTTTGTATCTTTGTGAATTCTTTCAATTTTGTAGGCAATCGCCGCCGCAGTTGGTTCATTTAGTAATCCTATGACATTTATACCGGCAATTCTACCAGCTTTCTCAGTTGCTTTCTTTTGATTGTCGTTAAAATAGGCTGGAACAGTAATAACTGCCCCTGAAACCTTTTTTTGTAGAAACGCTTCAGCCATTTCAACACAATGCTTTAACAATTTTGCTGATATTTCTTCTGGTTTGTAAAACTCAGAATTGGCACGGATTCGGGGCACATTGTTTGTGGTGGCTTCAACACAAAACTGCCAACGCTTTTTGGCTTCTAGAAGATTTTCATCGTCCATGCTCCGCCCTATCATTCGTTTTGAATCATAAATGGTATTTCGTGGATTTTTGTATGCCTCTTTTTTAGCAACTTCACCTATAGTTTCAGCATTGTTTTCACCGAAGCTAATGTAGCTCGGAGTAGTATTTCTATGCAATGAATTTGCTATAATATGAACCTTTTGGTTTATGTAGACTGCAACGCATAAATTCTTTGTTCCTAAATCTATACCTATAGCAAAGTTTTCATGAGAGCCGATATCCATTTTCTCAAACGCTGTTTTAATTGACTTTACATTTGAGTTGTAAGCCCATGGTTTCTTGGTCGCAATTTTGGCATCCAATGAGTGGCCTGACATCTTTAACTGTTAGTCGTGTACGTTCAGCTTCACAATTTACTACGCAGATCCTGCAAACATAATTTATATATTTTTTTTAAAAAGTTCATTTACACTAAACAAGGCAAATAAAAATATTCATAATCCAACGTTTCTTGAGTTTTAAAATTAGTTTCTAGTAAATAGGTATTAAAAATTCCCTACTTGATTGATCTTGTTACAGTTAGTATGGTTTACATACTTACCTTTCAGCCCTTTTCAAATCGATATTCTCTCTTAAGCCACCAAGAGGGTTAGCTGCTATCTGTGACAAGTATTTGGTAACGCTTGAACTTATTACTCCCGAAATCTGTAAAAAAAATTACCAAAGTACCGCATTAGCTTACACCAATTTGAGAAGTTTTGAAGGAAGTTACGCATTAAAATAACAGGGATACGTAAGACTATGTACTACTTTTAGACTTATTATATATTATCACCAAGTACTGCCAAACCTAGTACTTAGAAATATACGCAATGGTATCAAAATCTAAGCAGCCAATGATAACTAAAGCTTTTGGTGTTACAACGTGTAAAAAGGGGGCAAAGTTTAGTTGGAAAAGTAAATCATTTAATAACTTAATTGTTTCAATCTTCTTTTTGAGTATTTGAATGCGTAATTGGATTAGTGCAAAATTTCTAATTTTAAAGAATGGTTTAAAGTATATTATGCAATAACGTTGTAAACTATCAATGGTTGGCATGCTTGGTGATAATTTTATCAGTAAAAACATAATATGAGCAATGAATTGGCTTACAATTATAATTCACACATACATCTGAAGGGACACTCCAATGCGTACCGTATTGCGTACTCTTAAACCAGTTTCTAAAAATAGTTAAATGGATTGTAACACCAAACAAATTACATAATTGAGTTTCACAAATAGATTGTACATAGAATTTACTTACCACAAACTCGTTTCACATGGAAGCGTTGTTTATTCAGTTGTTTAAAAATCTAATAATTTTGGGAAATACGAGCCGATTTATTTAAAACAACTAACTGACAAAATACCACTTCATGCACAATATTTATGTTTTTATGCTTTTACGATATCTTGTATTAGTCTACTGATATCGACACTTTGCTCACGGGATTACGAACTTTGTAAATACATATGCAAGGAAAATCTATAAATTTTTGTTTCCCAGTATTTAAAATAATTAAGAAATCATAATTTGAAGTCTCAAGAAGTTAACTTTAGTGTGGTCTTAGGAACGAAAATGCATGCTTTAATTATTTCAGCTTATATTTATATGCTAAGTTGTCTGAAACTCACCGTATTTACACTTGCGTCATAAAACAAAGAGGACTGGAGCCAAATGTGAATATTTTGATAGTCTATCAGACATGGCACTTTTTTAAAGCAAAAACTCAAAGTACTTTCAAAACTTTTTATTCATTCGGGACAAACAGTATAACATAACTGCCAATATTGCAATACATTTCCAAATCACAAAATTCAAGTGAAATTACTTTGAATACAGGCTAAGTATCACTGCGACCGATATGACAGGAAGCTTAACATGTGCCAAAATAATATTGATTGTTGATACTATTTTGGCAAAATTGGGTTAAGTCATGCGTCATGCATACCATCATATATGTGTTTTTTATCAATAGATAGTCTGTTTGGTTTATTGCTTGAGAATAAACTATCTGTCATCACAGTCAACCTACTTTAATTAAAACGAATATTTTTATCATGTCAAGTGGTTTGACAATCACATCCTGTTGAGCAAAAACGACATCATTTAGTTTTCAAAGTTTTTCATATAAATAAATTGGTTATGCTGTGACCTCGATACAATGTTTATCTTTCTCATGCGTCTTTCAAAAGAATTATCTTGTTTTAAAATTATGTCACGCAGCGGTTTTGTCGATACTTGTGTTGCAAAATCGGAACATCATAAGTTTTTTTAGATTTTGACACTTTTTAATAATAACACTATTAGTAATGACATAATTTATCACGTTTATTGTTTCTGTTGTTGACTTTTATCAAGAATCATGTTGAGTTTTTTCAGTTTCCATCAAATATTTAAACCTATTATTCGTACTGTTTCAAATCTAAAGTGAATATTTCTGCTCCTGTATCACTTTGCGCTTCAAAAGCTTTTCTTTTTCGTCAATGCTCTTATAAAACAATATAAATTAATTTTAAGTAACATTTGTTGAGATATGTATGTCTTACCAAATTGTCAAAAGTAACGTATTGTAAAACAGCCGTTAGAAAACAAACTATACAATCATGACACCAAGTTAGATTACAATTTTATTTGTAAGATTTTCATGTTTTAAGAATTTTCCTTTTAATGTTTTGTATGGAAGGATACGATACTAATGTATGCCTTTGTGTTGTCAAAATTCAGACGTCTGTGTCAGCTTAAAAAAGGCAATGTAAATAGTTAAAGTGTTGAATGTGTTATTCAAAGAAAACTCGAGAATACGGAGCAACCAAATATTTCTTTAATGCACCCATTTTGGCTGTTTGGTTATTTATATATTGGGGCTACAATGTGGTATAGTAGGTAACTGCAAACAAGTTCTTATCAGTTTCAGAACGGAAAATCAATTTAATATACCAGAAGTCAAATAATAATTATTCGTTTGCAGTTCATCTAACAAGATACGCAAAACAACATAAGGTTTATTACCGCTTATGCTTTCAGTTGAAACCATTGAATACTCAAAATGTTGAGTTAAAAACAATAAGTCATGATAAACCAACAAGCCTTTTGAAACTGTTAGTTCGCACAATTTTCTTCAAGCAAATTATTATAGTTACAAAAGTATATTTCACAGGAGCAACTGAGTTATTTAGTGGATCTGTATTTGTTGCCATACAAAGTTAATATATTAATACAATACTTAGTCATTGGAATGCAACACCATTTTGTATAAACTTATACCATAACGTTAAATTGTGAAAGCTCTTTTGGATTTCATACAATCTATCAAAACACAAACACGTTGACCCGTAAGTTACGAAAAAGTACACTCGTCATTTACAAATTTTTTTTCTCCGAAATATCTATTGAATAATTAAAGCAGATACTAAATATATCTAATAAATCCATTCATGAGCTGGAATAGAAATTTACCCAAGGAATCATGGATCCCAAGGAAATCGACCATATTAGAGTAAATGCACCAGATTTATATCGCTATACCATTTGCAATACTGAGCTTTTGGCTGGCTTGACTTCCGAAAAACTTATCACAAGTAGTGAACATGACAAAGTTGTACGATGTTGTATCATTAATACTAGTTTGAAAATTTTAATCTTATACTTCTTAATTTATTTTTTAATGGTTTAAATCCATGGTAATCTCTTTAAAATCATAGGAATCAGCCGGTGGAATTAACTCAGCAAAAGCCAAAATATTATACGAAATTATTTCCACGCGAAAGGATGCATATTCTAAGCTCATACAACATTTAGACAGGACGCTACAAAGTGGGGCCTCAGACATACTGAAAAGGTTCTACCAAAAAATTTCTTACGATACAAAAAACAAGCTGGGTTTTGGACAACATGGTACGCAAGTTTTCAAAGGCACATACTCCTCCCTAAAAGTAATTGCTGTAAAACGTTACGAACGTAGCAATGTGAACACCGATGAAACGCTGAAAGTAATTAACAGTTTAAGAAGTTTAGAGAGACATAAAAACGTTGTTCAGTTCTACCATGCAGAACACACAGATGAACACGTTCTCATTGCAATGGAGCTCTGCACTGAGTCATTGGAAAAATATATCCTGAAACTTCCTAAGAACCAGACCGTCAACATAAAAGAAATGTTCCATCAAACTGCAGCTGGACTGGAACATTTGCACAAAAATAATATTATTCATGGCAATTTAAAAACTTCAAACGTTCTTGTTCTAACACAAGAGGAAACTATCTTGCTTAAGTTATCAGACTATGGGTTTTCCGAAGGGCCTACATCTTCAAAGACCCTTCTTGCTTCTGGTGGCAAACTGGTATGTAAGCAATATTAAAATGAATAGATGATTTATGTATTTCTTGTGGTACCAATATTTGTAATTATTGTCAATAGCGACTAAGGCTATTTACTATTTAGCGGCTAAATTAACAAAATTTGTTTGTGTTTACAGTTACGCCAACAGGATATTTATTTGCTAGGTTGTGTGTTCTATTTTATTTTTTCTCTTGGTCAACAACCCAATGCCAACTCAATAAATGGTAATTCTTCAAAACGATATTCTTTTAAACCGGATTGGATGAAATCGGAAGAAGACATCATTGAAGGTCTTATCAAAAGTATGATGCATAAAGTTCCAAAGAAAAGACCAGATATCTCCTACATTTTAGGGAAAAAAATATTTCAAAAGGTAAATTCATTGTTTTTATAACCCTTTCAAGGTCAGAGAACAAAGCAGTTCATTTGAGAAAATAGACAAATAAAAAAGAAAAACAATTAATTGTAATCTTTTATCTAACATCCAGTTCAAGATTTAAGTTAGATGATTAATTACAATTGTATATATATTGAAAATGACTTAATATGTAACCATAAAGTAGTATGCATGTACGTATGACAAAGTTTTTACATCATTATTTTAGATTAAAGCACAACCAAATTCTGACCATCGATCCCAAGTCAGGGAACCGGAGCAAGCCGTTCCTGTCGATCCTAAAGAAGCACTTAAAAGTGATGTGAGTGACTTTATGATTTAAATTTTACCGTTTGTGTCAAACCACGCTTACTTTAAATATTTGGAATATTCATTTATTCATCAGATCCCGTTCAATTTTTGTACTAACAGAACGCATCATGGACAAACTCAACTCCTTCAGAAAACCAGCAAGTTGAAACCACTGACAATGGAGTTTACTCTGGGGTGGGTTCTCATTTACCGGAGAATGGGTACACAATGGAACACTTATCGGCAGCCAGTATTAAAGAGGAAGACGAGAACCAACAAGAAGATTGTTTTTCCGATGAAATACAAAAAGTCCAATCACACCAGGATGAACTTCTGCCTAGAAAGAAACTTCTCAGCACCACATCAGTTGACGAAACCTTTTTCAGATTTAGTAATTGCGATAATTATGACCAAACCGGGGAAGCATCCATTGGTATTGACTTTGGTACTAAGACTTGCCGTGTTGCTATTCTTAAAAATGAGGACCATGTAATTGTTAAAGAAC
>JAQIXX010002712.1:0-22964 GCA_034700605.1 Willowsia nigromaculata | reverse complement strand
GGAGGGGGGTCTGAGTTTTTGTGACGTTCCATGTTAAAGGGTACCCCCTTTCCTTTGTTTAAGGCGTGACATGGGGGTGGGGGGTCTGAAAAATCGGTTTTTTAGCGTTACGTACTAAATGGATGATCCCTTAGCAAGCTACAAAAACCCTACAACGAGAAATGATGGTCTGAATTATTGTAGGACCAAATTTTCATGTGGCACGAAAATACGCTCGGTCACAATTGAAGATGGCCAAGAAGAAACAACATTAAAATTATTGAACAGTATAACCTGTAACCCCTATGTTAGCACACCTTACTACTGTTTGCTCCCCAAACTGAAAAATTGCATGGGTTGGTGGTAAGTTTAAGTGCACGTATTTTGTTTGAGTAACTTGGACATCAAAGTTTGTAATTCCTCACTTTCAAATTTTAAAGCCTACGCCGTTCAGTCTGTCTTTGAGATAAGCGTGATCAAAATTCATGGAAGATATAAATTTTTTTATTTGATATAATTTATATTTTTGTTAACAGGTGTTAAAAAACAGACAAACGTTCCGGAATTCAGCGGTTTAAACTTAGACAATGTAAAATGTGTATTATGTGGCAATAGATGTATGAAGATTAGGCGTTGGATTTATCGCTCAACGGAATTAAAAAGAGATTGGAGGGTGTACCGGAAGTTAATTGGAGGGATTGCAAAAGGCAAAAAAAAGAGCTGTTTGTGCGATAGTTGTAGGGGCAAAATATTATATGTTGTCAATTCTTATTACCGAACTGGAGGAAAAGCAGAAGATTTCGAAATGTCTGAGAGTGGTGAAAGTGACCCTGACGAGTTACCTGACATGTTTGATGACGACCTTCCAGAACCTGTACAGAAAATAAAGAATCCAATTCAAATAATTAGAGCTGTTAAAAATGATGTGGAGTTGCCAAATATGGTAAATATACGTCCAAAACTATGTTGTGCTCATGCAAAAGAGATGAGGACGGTGAATCTACTTTTAAATGAGATGAGTAATGAGTTCGAGCAAATAAAGGCTGAATTTTTGATGCAAACAAACGTGATTAGGGATAATTTAAGACAAAAAAGAAGGATGAACTTGTCGAAGGATGATCCTGGCTTTATCTATTCAGAAAACGCTCGTATCGATAAGTCTAAGGTATTCTATTAATTTATTGAAGAAAATTTTATGGTTCAACGAGTTCAACCCAAAAGATTTACCTATGATATTCTTATGATTATTTTGTTATAATTTACAGGGAATGCGGCTGGCTTCTAAATTTAATTTTCAT
Source organism: Willowsia nigromaculata (assembly GCA_034700605.1). NCBI lineage: Eukaryota > Metazoa > Arthropoda > Collembola > Entomobryomorpha > Entomobryidae > Willowsia > Willowsia nigromaculata. The sequence continues at coordinate 21,687 of JAQIXX010002712.1, read as the reverse complement.
TCTATTGGAGGGGATGTTGACGCGATGACTAACGAGATAAAAAAGTTGGGCGAAGTTATCGAAGAAGATGGATTTCCTTGGATGATTCCGTATTGCTTAGGAAGTAGACATTGGAGCGTAATTTTAGTTTATTGGGATACTTCAGTAGTAAAATGGTTTGATCCTTGTGAAGCAACTAAACCTGCGTTTATTGATGTATTCGTTAAAGCTCTTTTAAAAATGAATAGATATTCTTATTGGGCATGTAAAAGTTATTTTGAACATTTTCAAGTTCTAGGTAATTTTGCTGAGTCTTTTATGATTTGTAATGAATTCATGAATTTATATGCAGAAAGAAAAAATACTTTTACTCAAATTGACCTTCTTAAATATTGCTTTACAAAAAAATTACAATACGAGAAATATGAATGTAATTAGTTATTTTATTTTTAGTTAAATTAGCCTATTAGTTTGTTAGATCTATTTTAGTATGTTAGAATTTATTTTTACTAAGGTAATGAAATAAACTCATTCATTCATTCTAAACATTATAATAAACATGGGGAACCTTTTTCTGTCAGACAAGCTAGACAAAACCCAGACAAGCTAGACAAAACCCAGACAAGCTAGACAAAACCCAGACAACCCAAAGGACTTTATGACTCTAAAGGGTACACAAACGATTAACATTTTACTGCATGAAAGCGAAAGGGATCATAATATGAAAATGCATATAAAAAATATTATGTAATATGTACATTAAAAACTCATAGATATAAGACATCATATTTTCAAAAAGGATATCATATTAGTTTTTGCATTGAAACTTTAAGCATCAACAACAAATAACATACGATGGATATTTTATTTATAAAAAAAGGACTTGTTTCGAAGGGGCAATTTGAGATGGTTCAAGCTGACTGTCTGCTTATTAGAAAGTTTGAATATCAACAAAATTTATTGCATTTGGAAGAATATGTAAGTATTGAATTTACTAAGTATTAAGGTTTTACAAAATATTTCGATATTTTTTTATAGCAACTAAAGGTTTAAAAAATTTATACAGGCTAGCATATTGAAAGCAAAGATTTCCAAGTATTCAGACTATTCAGATTTGAAAACTGAGCTGGATGATATTCTATCTACCACAAAGAAGTATAAAGTGGGTATCATGGATATCAAACATGATTATGTTGAACGTGTGACAAAGATCCTCGATTTTCGATCAAATGCTGGAATTGCCAAAAAACCAGAAGATCTCCAACCTCTGCTTGGCATTAATTTTCCTCGGTAAAATATTTTCCCCACCTTATTTTTGTTTGAATTTTTGATTTATAAATTTTAAGTTTGAGTGTGTATTATATGTATTTCAAATTTAAAGGCAGGATTGTTCTGAGATCAGGATCATTGATGACTTGATGGCACGGTATATCACCGCTTCTAAACGTGTGGAAGAAATTGTTCGTCACACTTGAATTCTTTTTATATACTTTTACGTAGATTGAATTTGTCAGTTTTTAGTAATTTAATTCTGAATAAAACTAATTTGAAGAAATTTGTTCATGGTTATGGGGTAATGTGTAACTTGCAGAATGATAGTTATTATAGAAAGCAACTATGAGTGAAGATAAGACTAACATGGCTAATAATAGTAATAAGATTAATAATGTTAGAGGTTTAAATGATTCAAAGGAAGTAGAATAAGCTGAAATGGTGTGAAATGTCATGGGGTCAGAAATCCGTTGTTCATCTCTATCAACGATAACAATTCTAATAGTATAATTTTTGCCTGGTTGAAGTGCTTTGACAGTTGAAGTGAGACTATTTAATTCAGGAAGCATTGATTTAAATTCAGTATCTTCATCTAAGTTCTTAATTTGGACGAAAAAATGTGATCCTGGCGTTGTTCCCTCAGATGTGTCCCAATTAGGAATCCATTTAACGGTGACATCTACCAATTTTTGATCGCTGGGAATTAGTGTGTAGGTGAAGATAGGCTTATTAATTTTTATGGGGGATGAAGGTGTTCGTGTTTTAGTTGTTATAACATTATCTTGTCCTGCTCCTTTGGAAGTAGTCGCTTTGACATGGATGTAGTATTGTGAACCCTCTATTAAATCGGCAATTTTGGTGTAAGTTTTTTCTGGGTCAGTGATGCGTTTCATTTCAGTCATTTCATCAATAGAAATTTTATATCCTGTCAATATTCCATTTGGCTTTTCTGGTTTTTCCCATTTGATATAAAGAGCGTTAGTACCCAATGGAAGTGCTTGAATATTTCTCACAGGTCCTGGAGTTGATTCCCCTGTCATCACTTCAATAATTGTACTTGATGGACCATCATATTCTGTATTAAAAGCCCGAACTGTAACATAATTTTTGGAATATGGCAATAGTTTGTCGTAAGTGACTAATTGTGTTGATGTTGTAGTGGGTATGATCACTGCATCATTGACTTCATCGTCGCCATCAGCATCAGTCCATGATTGGATTTTATATCCTTCAAAATAGCCGTTGACGGAGAGAGGAGAGACGGGGTCCCAAGAGAAAATAGCAGATATCGCGCCTATCGATGTTGCTACAACAGAGAAATTCTTAGGAGAATGTATGGGTTTTGACATTCCAGAGTAACCTATGACTTCCATTGCTGGGATAGGTGATTTTCCTAATTCATTCGCAGCACTCACACGTATTTTGAATGGTGTATAGGTAGATAGATTTACAACTGTGTACTTGTTCACTCTCCAATCAGTAATTTCATAGGAATTCCAATTTGTGAAAAAAATTGCTATTTGCATAACCTCAACTATGTACTTAAAACCTGGAGCGTTATGGTCTATTTGTGGCACTGATTTCCATGAGATGACTAGATTTGAAGGTGTAGTACCCTTACCAGTTACGTTTTTAGGATTTTTGTAGGGTAATTTGCGTTCAGTCTCACATACAGTGGGGTGGATTTGTGAGGGTATAGATGGGCCATGTTTATTATAAGCAGTCACCCTAAAACTATATTTAGCCCATGTACTTAATTCTACTCTGACACTATCACCATCTTTAACTCCTGACATATTAGCATGAGCAAATTTCCAAACGTCTGGAGTGAAACTGTCATTTTGTTCAAGTGTGTAAAATGTAATGGGAGATCCGTTATCGCCCATGGATTTCCATGTCAATACTGCCGAATCTACAGCACATTCAACTGTCAAAATTTCAGGTTGTTCTGGAACGTCCACGACAGTAAGATTTGCAATTGTTGTAGCGTTATCATAGTCTGTTGTTGCAACACAAGTATACTCGCCTTGATCAAACCGTGTCACATTACCAATCAAAAGTGAATTGTTTTGGGATTTGTGATCAAAGTTTTTCCCATTCTTCAGCCAATTAAGAGTAAAATTTGAAGTTGGATCTTGAAATATGTCGCAGTTTAATAATGCATTTCTTCCAACAGCCACTTCGACATTTTTTAATTCTGTAATAATTTTTGTACGGTCTTTTACAACTAAAATCCCAGTAACAGAAACATTTCCAAACTTATTGCGCGCAGTACAAATATATTCAGCTGCATCATTAAACCATACATCTTTAATTTCTAACACTCCGTCTTTTCCAACTTTATATTTTCCTTTAGTTTTGATGACAGCTCCGTCATATCCTTTTGTCCAAGTAATACTGGGATGTGGTATTCCGGAAGCATTGCATTTAAACTTTACATCATTCCCAATTGTAGTGATAATTTTGTGGTGGTCAAGTGGATTAATTATTGGAGGAATGTTTACAACAGTTATAAATATGTCTTTATAAACGTAATTATATTCGTTGCTAGCATTACAGGCATAATTGCCGGTGTGTTCCTTTGTAATAGCTTTCAGGCGAAGGAGATTAACTTGTTCTTGTCCTTGTAAAATTTTGCCGTTATATGTCCATGTAATTTTTGGTTGTGGGTTCCCTGTTGCTTCACAAGATATATCTACGGTTTCACCTTCACTTACGACCTTTGATTCAGGCTCTTTGACAAAATATGGATCTTCAAATACTGTCACTCGCATAAAAACTTTAACTGATTCAGCATCAACTCCAGTAATTGCTTCACAAACATAAGTCCCATCATCATCATTTGTTACACTTTGTATTTTTAGCGTCTTGTTATAATTTTTGTACACAACACGGTCCATAGGAAGCGTGCCATTCACCTTACTCCATTCTATCCGACGAATTGACCTTTTTATTTAAATTCATTTTTTATGTTATCACAATTTTGTCATTAAAATTTTGTCATTAAATTATTAATAAGAAATACTTACGTTCCTCTAAAGATACACCATAAATTAAAAGTGGAACCATTAAAGGCAATTTGATTTTGAGGTGATGAATATAGTATTTCAATTACGTCGTTCTTCGGTATTGCTCTTGTTGCGTTTACTTTTAAAAATACACGATTTCCAATCATTAAATCGTTTCTGTAAACCACAATACACATTACAAGCTTAAAGTTATCAAATTTTATAAGGTAAATAATTTTTAAGGTAAATAAATAAGAAGAAGAAGAATTACATCACGGGAGTGTTAGCAATGCATGCGTATAAGGTATTTTGACTTGTATCATTTAATGTCACATTGGTGAATAAAAGGTTGCCATTTGGTGTGACGGTAATTTTTGGAGAATCAATACTTTGTAATTGTCCATCTTGATCTTGTAACATCCAATTAATATTAGGAACAGCGTAACCAGTTGTGTTTGCACAAGTTAATATAAAAGGTTTCCCTTCTTCTGCTGTTATAATTGTAGGCTCATCCACATTTTGTAAAAAACGAATTGGTTCTTTTTGTTTTACATGCACTACATTTGAAAATGCTGTTCCCAGATCATTGAATGCAAGACACTGATAAAGCCCCGTATGAAGAGTTTTATTAGGTGATTCAATAATTAATGTTCCATTTGTTCCTTGCATAAAATCTTCACCATTTCTAATCCACTTATATTTTGGAGTTGGATTACCCTCGGCTTCACAATCAAGTTTCAATTTTTCAGGGTTTAAATATATTTTATCTTTCATTAAAATTTTTATGATAGGTGGTGTCTGTATCACAAATGTTACACAACCACCAACAGCTAATAATAATATAAATTCCTTCATTTTGACTTTTTAAACTTGAACCTACTCAGCAGACCGTTTCATAGCTACTGTATCGAAAATCTCCGTCCTTATACCTTTTTATCGCCTCTCTGATCCTCCCTTCAATCTACTTTTCACCTTTGTATCGCCTGTTGTAGCCATTCACATGGCTTCTTTTGTGTTTCTGTTTAAAAAATAAATGAATTTCCAAGAATCTTGAAATCCTCTTTTGACATAGTAGATAAAGAAAAACAGTCAAATGGGAATTTGACAATAGATTCAGCAAATTCTCCTTCCAAAAGGGATCTGATTCCTGTCGCAGTAATCTATTAAGATTTTCATACCATTTTAAATACATTTTTGTTTATTAACATATTTTGAAAAAAAATATTACCGTTGTTAATGGAGATAGTGATGTTAACTGTAAATGAGTTAGCTTAAGGTGGCGGATGACCAGAGTAAAAAGGGTATCGTCAAGTTTTGGCATTTTATCGATGTTTTTAAGAGACAGCTTCGTTAGACCTTTTAGATTTTTATATATAACTATTTCAAACTATTTCAAACTATTTCAAACTATTTCAAACTATTTCAAACTATTTCAAACTATTTCAAGAAAATAAAGAAAAAGATTGAATTACGTTTAAGATTGAGGAAGCCATTAAGACCAAAATTTGTAAGAGATTGACAGGAATCTAGAATGATTTGCTGGAGTTGGGGTAATCCGATCCATAGGTTGGAAAGTGCATAGTTTGTACCCGGCCAATTCATGATAGATATACATGTGATATTAGGACAGGATGAAGTAATTTGCCTTATTTTGGGGATAGATATCCTCCTAATACTATTACAGACAAAATTAAGATGAAGGTCTGTTACAGTTTCTCTGATAATTCCTTCGAAAAAAAAGTCAAGTAGATTTGTAGATGACATTATATATTTTGGAAATCGTGGCGCTTCAAATTCAACATGATGTGAACATAAAGAGTCAATTGTAATTTTAATAAGCTTCAACGAATTCCAGGGTTGACGACGATGACGCCAAAATCGTCCTGGACTGCTACAAGAAGTTGATCTAATTTCAATTTGCTTTAAATTTGGCAAATTCAATGAAATTATAGATGGATGGAAGTTGACAAGCGAAAGAATAAGATTTCCATACGCTGGATTAGATATAGTAGGATTATTTGTGGAATCTCGTAGCATAAACCAATTAGAGTTTATATCAGATAACTTAATGTCATATAAATGGCATGTATGACATAGATTTATAAAGTAGTGTGATGCCAGGAAATCAATTAAATGTTGTTCTGATGATGATGATGGTGATGAAGAATGATGATTTGAGAAGCTGATGTGGTGAAGTAAATTGTCTTGTTGATTTAAGATGTATGTTTGTAGTAGAATAAAATCAAGTCCTAACGGAGAGTCACGATATGCATAGAAACTTGAGTTGATGCTTGGATTTCCATGTGGATTATAAGGGAATGTAAGACTATGAAGTTTTTCTGTTGCGTTTAGAAAACAAATTTTATACTCAAATAGCATATCTGGAAGGACGTAATTATCATTGTTTCCAATTTTCAGAGACTTCAAATTTTTCGCAAATTGCGTTGGAAATGGAAAATTATTTTGTTCTACTAATGAGGTTAGTACTTCAAGGGCTTGCTGTCGAGACAATGTTTGGTCATATCCACCATACATATTTGCTTCTAAGCTCTCCAAACCTGGCATATGAGCAAAAAAATTAAACTCTTTCGCATGCATTAATAAGGATATTTTGTCAACCCTTAGGAATTTGATCTTGGGTGCAAAATACTCTAGAAATTTTTCCGCTTCATCATCTTCGTAAAATTGTGCCCCAGATATATTATTGAAGAAGATCTTTGTTGATGGTATTCCCATTTGCAAAAAGTTTTTCAAACATTTCTCTCCAGATTTCTCTGAAATTTCTATTTCTGGTGCCAACGCAGTATAAACTTGCATGTAATTATCTACTATACCTTTTGTCCATTTACAAAGACGGCGAAATGTAAGTAGATCGTTCCAACTTAGAAATCGGAATACACTCTCCAGCTACATATTTATTTTTTAATGAATTTTATGTTAATTTCATGAAATTTAGAATTTAGAATTTCGAATTAGAACAAGAATATAGAACAAGACTTACAATTTCTGGGGGCAACTCGATTAACTCCATATTTTCAATGTTACTTAATACTAGTTAATAATAAATAATAGTGATAGTAAAAAATGAATTTGAGGTTATTTGGATTCAGCGGTATATATTTATTGAAAACAAATTTAATAACATATAATAAAATTAGAGATAAGGCAACCAATTTGGATGCATTTTGCATAATTTGGATGGATCGGTAGAGTCGGTGATTAAATTAATTGCAGATAATGGTCGTTTTAATCGATTAAGTAATTGTTGGTAGTTGGTAGGATCAGGTTCATAGAAGAGCGGGAGAATTGCATCCAAAATAAGTTCGTCATGTTTGATGATGAAATCCAATAATAGTTGTGAGATTGTTTGAAAAGGTCCACCACAACCATAATGACCAAAGATATCGACAATGTTGTTAGTCAATCTTAGAGGTACATTTTTTTCATCCCAACATTTTAAAATCGAAGTATAATCCATGTGAACTGCTTTTCCGGTTATAGTATCAATACAAATATTGTTGAGGGTTCGATTTCCAAGGGCAGTGAACCAAAGAGCGGTTGAGGTTATGGCATACGATCGAATAAAGTTAGTTCTTGCAAGACACCAATGTGACATGGGTGAATACTGCATGATGAACCAATCGTATAAATATGGTGTTGTATTTTTCACCCTGTCATTGAAAATTTGTAACATGTTATGATCGGTAAGTGTATGGTCTGCTGGGTATAACTCTGTGTCTATATCGTAGTTATATGGTGGGGTGGGTGCGTCGCAGATAATGTTCATCAATGGAGTTATTCCTTGGATACATTCAATTAATCCGAATGAGTTGGTAATTGGAGTAGTGGCGAGAATAGTAATGGAATTTAAGGAACGCGGATCCAAATTTTTAATTCTCTCTAGTATATCCATTGCTGTTGAAATGTTTTTTATGTCTACTTCTCTGTACACTGAGAAGTTATAAGTTTTGCCGTTGTGTCCTAGAACGCTGATAATGATTTGATCCTTTTTGTCTGTGTTGAGATTTAGCAATTTTATTATGGAGATTGGAATGCGATTGTGTAAATGTAATGGCATTGAAATGTTTGAATTGGCTAATGCATCAAACACCGTCTTCAATTTGGTCAGGTTTACTTGATCTGGAGGGGCATCCAAGGAACTAGTAAGCTGGTTCATCATAATTACATCGTTGTGTTGTGGGAAATGCCAGAACATTTCAGCTGGGGCTGCATTGGAATTGGAAATAGTGTGCAATATATTCTGTGTGATTTCTTTGATTGTGTGACTGGGATGCTTTAGACATGATTTTAGTAGGGTTACACATAGGAGGAAGGCATTTTGGTTGCAGGTTAATATTGTATTAATGTGGTTTTCAATTATGTCAAGTCCATTTTTTAAATCTGTGGGTGTCAAATTATTTATGGCATCTCGACAGTTGTCGTCAGCAGAAGGCCGTTGCTCGAAACATTCTCTTAATGTTAACCAAATTATGATGAACCGCTGCATAGCCCTGTATTGAGTATTTTTAAATCCCATTAAAATTGCATCCTTGCAAGCTTCTGCTTCTGAAATGACTGATTTGGTTCGCCGTAGATAACTTGCATACTCCAAGTAAACCTCTCCAGGATTTTCTTTGTTGAGATCAGCATTCTTCTCAAATCTCTTGGAAATTTGTGCTTCGTTCATATTTTGCAGATTTTCAGAAAGCTGCGGTATTAGAAGGGAAAAATCGATGAAATTTTGAGATGTAGCCCCACGAGTGATGTCAAATACAATCTTGTAGGCTTCATCGTCTCTCTGCAAGCTCATGTACGATTTAACTTTTTCTAGTAAAAGATGATGGGAAGATTCGCATTTCGCTAAAAGTATTTGATGTTTTGCTTTAATAATATCTTTCTGAAAATGCTCACGAACATGAACTGCTTGAAAGCTGCTGAAAATGGAAGCAGATGAAGGGAGAAAAATCTGGTGAAGGATGTGCAGCTGCACTGTTTTGGGGTGATCTGAGAAGACATCAGTTAGGTCTCCCGTACTGAGTAGATTTTGTGTGGATTTGAGAATCAATTGTCTGGCATCTTCAGGTTGGTTGTGATGAAGCAAAAGTGGTACAGCTGTAGTATGAACTTTCCATATATCTACCGCAGCCTGATTTCCCGTAACATTCTGAAGGGTATTAAGAATACCGGACACCTCATCCCATTTACCTAGGCTTGCCAGAATATCCATATGTATATCTGCTATTTGTAACTGATGAGCTGGTTCTACCATATTCTGTATAATTGAGGCCGCTTTCTCGTGATTGTACAGTGAATCAAGAATACAGAGAGCAGCGTTTATGAAATCTGGGTGGTCCGCATTTTTGATAAATTTACTCAATTTAAATGGGTCCATAGTGTCTATACTTTTGAGCAGGTTAGCCACCTTTGTCTTCTCGTATCGAAGGAAAACTGAAGTAGTGAGTTGTCTAATTTCTGAAACATCTAGCATAAAATCCGAATTCCCAAGCGCTGAATAAATTTTCTGTATTTGCAATTTCGCAAGAATTTTAAACTCTTCTGTTACAGTCGGCTGACGCAACTGCCATTCCAATAAATACAAGGCTTCAGGATACATGCGTAAATCAAAGGCGACATCTGAAGCACATACATCTTTAATGCTTACGAGGAAATTCTCAAAATTTTTCTGATGTGTTTTATGGTGCGTAAAAAGGTTTGGTTGAAGTACATGAATTAGCATTTTTATAGCTAATCTGGATACCCATTCACATTTACTGTTCTGCATTAGTACCCCGGTGATCACTCTGTCAGCAATGGAAGATTTTGATTTATACAGTCTGCTCCTGATCACGTACTCTGTAAATCAATTTTGTTATCAAAATGTTATTATGTAAATACATTAAACAGATTTAACAAGATTAACAAGATTTACCTAATAATCCTGGGAGGAGGAAATGAAGAAATTCTTGGTCATACATAAGAAATGAGATGTCAGTACCACAGAACAGAGTGAAGAAATCGGTTGTTTGATGTAAGATATCGCAAAGTTGCTTAGTCCAAATATAGAGCCACCTTTCATCAAATTCAGTTCTCCTTAGATCAAGGTTAAGATCTTCAGGTGTAATGTTACTGTATTTTGGGATGGAATAATTTTTGGTTTCCCTGCGGTTGCAAATTTTAAAAATTTTCCTTTGGTATGGTTCCCATTCAGATTCATTTATTTTGTGGGGTGCATTGTTGTATTTTTTGATGAGAAAAGAGCACCAATCCATATCTTCATGTGTGCTATACATATCTATTAGCTTCAGGCCGATTTCATGGTAAAAGTTTTGTTTTTTTTTATGCTCGTTGACGGGGATAGAGAAAGCTGCTGGGTCAATCGGCCCTAATATAAGCCAAGCATCGATTACTAGTTTGGAGATCCTCTTGTTCCTGATTAGAAGACCTTTCCTTAGTGCCCTTAAAAGGATTAGGTTTGGTTCTGGTTGTAGCGGTTGAGATTTGAGAAGCATTAATAGCACCGCATAATATTCATGTAGAATTGCTATTGAGTTCACTTGCTGTAGTAGTCGCTCGCATACGCATTCCAGGAGGTAAGCGAATCTTTCTGGGTATAGTGGGAATATTTCATTTTCATAGTGTGATAAATGATGGAAGATAAGGCTTTTGAAGTCGTTATCTGTGATACTATAAAGAATTGTTTTAGCCAATTTCGCTATCTTGTCTGAGTTTACGAGGGGCATCATGGAGGCGATAATTTCTTCATAATTTTCATGAATATTATGTTGGTCCATTGACTGAATTATAGAATTCCAAATATCACACAATTCTACCTGGAATTCGCTTGTAGTTGTGGCAATGTAATAGATTAATTGGATGAGGTTGGCGTGGATATCCTTCATATAATTCAAATTATCAAGTTTCATCTTGGAAATGATCACCGATATAAATATCCTCAAACTTAGCAAGATCTGTTTTTTCTCACATGATGACTTTGAAGTGGTATCTATGCTTCTTCGTACAACAAGAAAGTAATGTGGGATGTAGGGTTGCAATGCATTGAGAAGTAGTTCCACCGGTGGTAATTCAGTTGGATCATTTAGCAAGGTATTAATGTTGAAATTGTCAAGATGAGGATGATGATAATAAGCAGCGATTGCTTGGAGTATTGTTTCCTCTGAATTAGAAATGAACTTATTGAGACTTAAGAGGAGAACTTCAAAGTTTTTGTTGTCTTTTTTGGCGAAAGAAACTTGAAAATTGTATTGAGTCTCCAGGAATTTGAGCGTACTTCTAAGCTGGTGTATATCATCTTTTATTATAAACGGAATTGTCCAAATTACCATAGATTCCTGAATCATTTTAGTGGTTGGTGATAGGAATTTAACTACACGAAGTTTTTTAATTGCTTCACCGACAAGCATCGTACAGAATTCATCAAGAGAGTCAGACGAAGAAATGCTAAACAAATCCTTAATGCGATCAACGTCTGCAATTGAGGTTTTTCGTGCCAATTGTTTTTGGTTTTGATACATTAAGTTTTCACATGGCAAATCGAGTTGACGGGCGTAATCATGAATAGCTTTCTTGAGATGAAGATGCGCTTCTTCAGCTTCCCTTTCAGGAATCAATATTAAGGTTTCAATTGCATCCAAAAGTGTGTAGTTGAATATATGATGTGGAAGGTGTGGTGAAAGCATTTGAAATCCTGCAATCAGTCGTGTGTTTTCTAATGACGATGATGTTCGATGCTTTATGATGAGTTTACTTGCGTATTGCAAGATCTCTTTGTTCTTCTTCTTCATTGCCATTGCCATTGCCATTGCTCTAAAAATGTGAGCATACATCGTGCTTTTGATTGCAAAGTTTACTAAGGTTGGAAGTAATGATGTTAGTTGCACGTGAGCAATCAAACTTTTACAAAATTGAAGAGGGTTATAAAAGTTAGTTGTTAGGTGGAGCAAGGTTAAAAGTTGTTTTGCTTGAAAAGAGGATATTTTGCTGCAGGTTTGTAATTCTTGTGAGTCTGACATACACGGGCATTGTTGTACGATTTTTTTGATGGGGGGGAGAGATTTTAGTTGTTGGTAAATAAATCCTTGGTTACTTCTTGAGCATAAGCAGGGAAGCTTGCTGATAGCTTTCATTAGGGCCGTAGTAGTAGTACCCGTGCAAATCGTACCAATGAATCTTAATGTTGTTTCCCTTGGAATATAACGATCAAACAGCCAATTTTCTTCAGCAATCAGCATTAGAATTTGTTCTGTTATCACTGAGTATTCAGCAAACATTAAGTTTGTTAAGACTGTCTTTGTAAACGGGGTAAATGGAATCATCACTCTTCTTGTCAGAAGTTTAAGGCAATTTGCCTTTAAAATTTGTGGTATGCATTGTTTCGGTGGCATGGTTGAATGATTGAGCCAAGGAAACCCATATAGAAGGAGGAGGTTATTGTAAACTTCTTTTGTCATTACCGCAGGGAAATTTTCTTCCACACCATCCACAATCTCCATGATTATGTCCTGCATAGATGTCAGATCTGCTATATCTTTAGAAGTCTTTATGCTGCTGCTAAGAGTTGATAGGATTGTATTGTAAGCTGATAGGATTGCATTATTGATGTCAGATGAAGTTAGAACATTAGCCAAACATATTCCCTTCTTCAAAATCCTAATTAAGTTGTCAATATCGACTGACGTAAACAATTTAATTTCGCTTCTCCAATTATTAACTTCGTTGTGTATCGTTGAACTTTCGTTTGCTTTATGCACGCCTAATCCAAACTTAGTCCACAATTTCTTTTGAAATTCATATGTCTGGACTGTGTTTAACTTCTCAAACTCAAATAGCATCAGCGCAGTATGTGGGTAAATCTCATCAAGTATCCAAATTGGTAGTGGTTGTACTTCTCCAACTCCATAAAATTTTGACAACAAAATGTGGAGGATTTGATCCATCTAATTTCATTTAAATCATTTAATTCATTTAGAGTTTAATAAGATCAAATTAAAATAAGTTAAATGGGGTACCTGCTGAATAGTGTTGGGTGTGAGCACATATTTGATTAGATAAATTGGTAATTTAGGGTTGCGGTGTACGCAGTTGTTCAAAAATCTTAAGAAACTGACAAAGAATTCAGTCTGTTGAAAAAACTTTGGAGTTAGCAATCTGAAGAGAGTTTGGAGGAGGTTCTTGCGGGTAGAATCTTCCATTGTTATTTCAACGTTCGTAATAAGCGGCTGATTTCCTGCTTCTAGCTGTGTTGGAGGTAGAATATGACGATGAAAGAGCAAGTCTTCAATCAATTTTTCGAACTCCTTAGCTAATTTCTTCTTAGTAGTAGTATCCCATATTAAAGAATCCCACAGTACATCAAAACATTGAGCAACTTGAGGTGACAGTTCTAAATTCTGAATTAAGGTGAAGATACTTGCATTCCAGCACCATTCCGGTAAGTTCACGTATACTTTAGCATTTTGAATATCATCTTTAAATTCATCAGATGATCCTCCATTTAATTTTTTCCAAAGTATATCTGATAACTGCTTATCACTTGATAATCTCTTTGAACTTTGGATGGGATCATCCATCCCATCTTCGTCTGATTCACGTTTCCTTATTCTTTCCATTTTTCTTCTTTTCTCTATTTTTAATTTTAATTTAATTTTAACAGAAGAAGAAGAAATGGAATTCCTATTAATATCATCGAAGGAAGTCACATTCCGTAAAATCCAGATTGAAGATGACGAGGTTGAGGAAGGGGGGTCCCAGATTACAATTGAGGATGACGAGGAAGGGGGGTCCCAGATTACTATTGAGGGTGATTCTGAGGAGTTGGCAGATGTTAATAATTTACATCGTTGGGTCTCTGATGTACAATGTATAGATGAAGTTCCAAATTTTGGTCTCGGAGAGTATATTTATCCTGACATTTCTGGAGGTGGCCAAGCTATGGAGGATTCTGATGCTGACAATAACAATGCATCATTCAAGCTTGAACTTAAGAAAGAAAAGGGTATTCCAGAAATGAAACTTATTATTGCGGAACTGAATGGTGGTATGGTGAGAATGCTGCGCCAACTGTGCATACTACTTCATAATGAAGTTGCACTTACGATTACGATTAACCTTCAACTTAACTCAACTGGAATTTTCTCAAGCTCAAGCTCAAGTAAGCTTAAATTAGCTCAAATAAGTTCAAGAATTATTAGGATGCACATAATGCAGAAAATTTTGATCTTGGTTTAGGTGTTGAGATAAATCGCGGTGGTGGAGAAGTTTTTGGCGTAATTGACATGGGATTAAATGAAGCAGAATCACGTTATTTGGATTTGGATTTGGATTTGGATGGAGGGAATGAGTTAACTGGACTACTAACATTTGGACTAAATCTAAAAAATTCGGACTTGGGTAGGATTTTGGGGCAAATCGAGATCAAGCAAGAACCTTTGGAAGTGCGAAGTCAATATCAACTTGATTTTGGAAGTGACACAACTGACCTTAAAATTGTAGCAGCAGATGGAAGAGAATTTCATACTTCCAAAGTTATTTTTGGCGGATGTAGTGACGCTTTAAATGCTATGGTAACGTCGGCGCTGAAAGAAGGGTTAACTAATGTCGTAAACCTACCCTTTCTATCATCTCAAGCTGTCGAGACACTACTCAACTTCATTTGCAATTCTGATGTATCAAAGGCTTTAGAATCCTGCTACACGGTTATGGAATTACTTTCGTTTGCAGACCAGTATTTATTCGAATCTTTAGAGTTAGCCATCTTGCGAATAATTATTTCTAAGGAGGGTGAACGTAATTGGTTTGAATATGATTTTTTGTTATGGTTGATGGAGTTTTCAAAGAAAAGATTTGAACATCAAAAATTAATCATCTACCGTCTCCTTGAACTAAAAATTGTTAATATGCTCAATCCTCAATAGTTTTTTTCTACCCTGCATACACGGAATTGTTCTCTTACATGTTTTTAGGCAATAAATTAATCAACAAATTAATGCTTTTTTTGACAAAAGAATTTCATTTTATTATCATGAAAAGCTTGACAGTGACAAGGGTCGATATTGGTACATTTTTAACCTTAACCTTTTTAAAGTTACACATTGCAGCTTCAAAATTTATTATGTTAATCTCGGCCTTCATCTTCGTCTTGCCCTTGAACTTCCTCTTGCCCTTGCCCTGTAACAATATTTTTAGGCATTTTTTTGTTACGGTAGTAATAATAGAATCCTCCAGCACCAATCAAAGACAAAATGATCGCAACGATGACCAGCGGAAGTATCCATGATAAATCCAATGCATCAGATGACGGAAGTTCATCTTCAGGTTGAGTTGATCCATCCCCATTAACGATGTCACATAAGGCTTTCACATGTTCATCCGTTAGGGCTGGAAAAACCAGTCGAAAGTCAATTGGACACCTACAAACATTAACCCATCTCATTAGATATTTATTACTTTACTTTATTACTACAAATTACGTAAGAATTACATAAAATTCGGTCTGATTACTTACTTCATGTTGAGAGTTCTTAGAGAACTTTTAACTTTTTAACGGTCACTGAGGGGAGATTTTATTGATTTCCGTTACGCCTGTCTTCTCTCTGGTCTCTTTGGCTGCTGACTTTTTGTTTGGTTTTGTTTTTTGGGTTTGGGTTTTTTGGGTTTGGGTTTTTTGGTTGGGTTGGGTTGAGTTGGTTTGGTTTGGGTAGGTGAAACCTTTGTCAGACGTCGAAATTTTTTAGAAATGCTGAGGGTCTACTATAATAAATTTTGTTGTGCTGATGCTCACAAAAGAAAAAGAATCGAAATGCCAGATGTTTTGCGTATCTCTTTTGGGGTTTTTCCATTAATTTTGTATGTGTGAACAGCCAGGTTTATATATGCTACGGAATGGGAAATTTGAATGAATTTTGTGCATGAAATAATTTCTGAGCTCATTGATTTTATTGTGCTGATGCTCACAAAAAAAGATAATGCAATGCTAAAAAAGAAGATGCTTTTCTTGGCACCATTCGTTCTCTTTTTGTATACACTCTTCTTCGGCTGGGGTGAAATCATTCTTAATGCCAAATAATTTCCGTATCTCTTCTGGGGCTTTTCCTTCAAGTATATATTTTACTCTTTTGCATGCAAGATCCAGAAGGCCCTTAATGTCCAAATAATTAGCAGCCTAGAAATAAAATCGAACAAAATGAATACGAAAATAATAATAGCGAATGAATTAAATTTTTAAGCACCCTTATCAAATCCATTAAGGTGGAATGGCTGACGTTGATAAAGTTATTGTCCCATTCGGTGATATCATGATCTTCATCCTATGTAAATTTTCAATGTTAAAAAGATTTGAGGAACGTAAGTAAATAAAAAATATGATGATGAAAACCTGATGATGATGGTGTGTGGCCCAATCTATGATTTTCCATAAAATTGCTGAACTCACATTTTCGATTGGAATGATCTCTTCAGAACTGTAGTCTGTCCCTAGATTTTCAAACATAGTTTTGATAGTCTGAGAAACTATTGCAATCTTTAAATCTATCTTAAATATATCTCCTTCAGTACTCATTAAGTTGACGTCTGGCATTTTTTAGGCAAGATTCTAACCACGAGATTGAATTGATTTATGTGAACAGCCAGGTTTATATATGCTACGGAATGGGAGATTTTAATGAAATTTGTGCATCCACAATAAATTTCATGAAAATTTTGTGCATGAAATAATTTCTGAGCTCATAAATTTATACATTGTTTGTCGTTTGTAGGTTTGTACACCTTATGTACAATATCATTGGACGTGGAAACAGTTTATAAATTAATTAAAAATTAATTAAGGTAATTAAAAATGGCAGATTGTGCATCTACAATTTGTGATGGGAATTGTTCTATTTGTGGTGAACCTTTGAGTGGATCAGCGTTGACAGGAGGGATATGGATTCCTATCGAGTGCGAGCATCAATTTCATGTGGATTGTTTAAAGGATTTCTTATTTTTGGAGGGGTATTTAATGTTAATGATATAATATAATCATAATAGGTAAGTGATGAAATCAAATGAATCAAAATGAAATTTATGTAGAGAATCTCCTGATCAGTGTCCATTATGCATGACACAAGAAGAAGAAACATCAACGCAGTTGGATTCATTAAGTTTGGATGCATCACAGGGTTCAAAAACTTTAAGTTTGAGTAAAATTGGCGAAATCATGCCAACTAGCAGTTCTCCTGAGAAAGCAGATTTAAATTTTAGAAAGGAGAGAAAGGGGCTTGTCAATTGGAATGAACCGAAACGGTATAAATAATTTATGTAGTTTGATGAGGTTAGTTAATTTTTAGATAATTTAACTGTGGAATTTTTGAAATAAAATTACAGTGAAAAAGATGGTGGGAAATGGTGGTGGGATCCTCCATCGCCAGGTAGTTCTAAAGGGTCTACAATGGCACGTAACCGTTATATGTGTTGGTCTTATCGTCCGATGATGGTTACGAGTGATTTTCCAGCAGGAAGTCAAAATATGACAATGTAATTACATAATTGAGCCTTAATAAATATGCATGTTCATGCAGGTTTATTATATTCATGTTCTACTATTAACAGGGAAAACAATTATGGTGAATGGTGGAATAAAGATTCAACTCAAGATTCTCAAACTTTGACTTTGTCAAGTGGCGTTTCCGAAACTTCATCTGGTGTAAATTCAAGCAACCAACAACAATCACAAATTTCACCATCATAATTTTTTAGTAATTTTCATTAGTAATAGATTTTCATCTTGTATGTAGTTAAAGTTTCTAATGTAATACAATAAACAAATATTATTACTTGCGAATTTGTGTGTTATTTTGCACTAATAAAATTGAGCCAGCCGAGGGCAGCGATATATACAGCGCCAATCACGGTGATGGTGATGCCAAGCGCCATCAGCACACGTAGAATATTTTCTAATGCTTGCATAGCTCGAACTTGATCTCCTGTCCATGGGGTCCAATAGTTAAGCCAAGTCAAAATTGATTTAGCAAGCGGAGTTGCTTTTAAAAACTCTTGGAGGGTCTCATATGCCTTATAAGTGAGTGCACCACCTGACACAATTTCTAATACTGCAAATATGAGAAGAATTACGGAGATGATTATCAGGGATCTCCATCTTATATGCGCGATTGGACTGCGTCTAGGTATTTGCGTATCAATACCACTCTCCACGTCTAATATGACTGGATACATTTTGATCAACCGTCTCTGTATATGTGAATATCGAGGAAATGACAAACATATTTATACTAGCGTAATAATAATAATTAATTACATAAATTCAGTTGGCCTTTCTATTTTGGAATGATTATTATGAGAGGAATTTAGTCCTTTCAATCTCCACTTTGTTTTAATAGCATGGATGTAAAAAATGATGGTACAGACAAATTAAGTCTAACAAACTTTTCTGATGCATAATGCATGAATCATGTAAGAGATTTTTGGGTTCCTTTGTACATGTTTGGTTTGGGTTGTTCTGAGTCACGTAGGGATCAGAAAAGGATGCCAGTTAGAGTTGGATATGTATGTAGTATGTAAAATCTATCTCTGCGTAATGAAGATATTATGATAAGCAACCCAATAAAAACGCAATAAACGTGTTATTATGATTTTGATAGAATTAACTCAATTAGACTTTAAGTGGCTTCAGTTAGAAATTAGTTATGAGCGTTAAATGAATATGAATTTGGCTGAGGCTGCTGAGAGGGACACGTGTGATTTTAAATGATTTTGACTTTATTTTGATTATTTTGATTATTTTGATTATCACGTAGAAACTTATTGAGTAAGTAGAAACTTATCAAATCAAGTAAGTAGAAACTTATTAAGTAAGTAGAAACACGTACTAACGTACGCGGATCAATGAGAAAGGGTAACCGCACCATGCAAAAGTGGCACAGATGCAGAAACAGAACAAAAGCATAGCCAATAAGACCGCTGCACAACCGACCAAGAAAATAAATTGATCACTTGGTAGACGTATGAGCCAATTCAACGGTGTTGTCACAGTTTGGGACCCCAATTTACGAGAGCTACGGCGATGTTTCATGGTGATCATGGTATGAGGGAGGACGACTGGACCACGACATCTTCGGCAGTATTTTCTTCCACTGTTTTGAGAAATAAAAATACTTGTATGAGCACGAGAGCATATTATAACTTGCAGCACAAATGTGATTGATGAATTTCTTCTTTCTTGAATTAAGTTAAATTAGGTATACTCACCTCGCAAATAATGCATCTCTGAGGCAGTGTTGGCGGTGGCCATTACTTCGCTTTTTAGGGGAAGTTTCCAGGTGACAAACATTAGTAGATTTCACCTCAGAATGTAAATTGTTGATGTAAAATGTCTTCATAATGGAAAAAAGTTGGAGCAACGAAATCACGGTCAATCCAGTTCGACTTCACAAGACAAAATGCAATCTTAAAATCTTTTTCAACCTAAGAAAGGCACAAGTCAAGGTAAAGGACACCTGGAAAAAAATATAAGTTGGTATGCTGTCGTTTGTCTAAGCTGTTTGTCTGTCTGTCTAAAACAGAACTCTATTGAAATTTTCAAAATGGGGTCAATGGATTACTTAGTGAATCCGTTTATATAATTGTTTTTTTGTCCCATTGTTGTGAGTTTCTTTGTGTACATTTGTGATACTGGGTAGCAGGAATATGAGGAAGTTCTTCGTTTGGGTGAGCCTTTGTTCTGGTCTAGGTTGTATTTTTTAAGTGTGCATTGAGTTAGGGTTGTATTTTGTCGTTTTGTCTGTTCGTCGAAATCAATGAAGCGATGAATATTTTATAAAGAATGCTTTAATAATATTAAATGATTGAGCGTTGTAAATTAGATCTAAATGGTTCAAATTATGTCATTAGGGGTTAATATCGTGGTCAGAAATATTTGATAAGCATAGTTCTCGTCAGACTGATCCGTGTGAACAGACTCATGTTTTGAAATTTTAGTTGCTTCAGGCTACTTCTGACTAATTCAGAGTAAAGTAAAGATATCATAAAGAATTTTGAGGTCCTTGTGGGGAAAATATGAACGGAGAAGTAATGGGAGGGAGGAACCGATATGTGCATTCATAAACCATTGAGGAAAAAATTAGGTATCATGCACGCTGCGTCCGAGAGGCTTAGCATATCTTGGTAGATTACAAGTTTTGATAAAACTTATAAAAATTATTATATATGTATCTTCCTCGTTATAAAATTTTAATGAGTTGGAGATGGATAGTGTAATGTTATAAACGAAGATGTGCTGGAATTTGTATTTGGAATTTACTGAAGTTTTGTTAAAATAACACTTCTGTTGTTTATTTTCAAGCGAAAAACGGAATTAGGGTCAGAGAAACATAGTAGCACAAGCGGGTTGCGCATTTTTTACAATACACCTGTCTACCATAAAAAGTGAGCAAAACTTTGATGTGGCATGTTATTATTAGCATCATTATGAAATGTAAGTGAACAAAGAAATGTCATTTTCTTCATTCTTGTCATGTTTTTATTTATCTTTATTGCTTTAATACTAGAAAGAATTTCGATTCATTTTCAACGAGCATAATATATTGTGTGTGTAAACGAAGGAAGGCGTATTGCAGAAAAAAATAACATTGCTTCTTGACATGGCGAAACTCAGGACGACGTCTTTCTACAAGAGTCTACAGGATGACACTTATCGTTTATTCGTTGATTTCTTCTTTGATCCCCGATTATTATCTTAGATTATTAAGAAAGAAAAAAGTCAAACATGGATTGATACAGGGACTAAGGATATACCTGCAAAAATTCTGAACTCTTTAGTTCTGCTGGTACTTACGTAAAATGCCTGAGCACGTATCTTCTGAGACATTCAAAAGAGTAAGCGATGTACCTACAATATAATTTTTTGAATTTTTTCCGAATTTCCATTTTTTGTTCTTTCTAAATCTTTGCTTTAGCTATGGCACTTCAACCATAGAGTATTAATATTTGTTTAGATTTTGTCACTTTGAGTGAGCGTGAATGTACATGGGCGAGAATAACCAACCCATCTCAAACAAGATGAGTAGATTCAATCGATTCACTTGCGACAAAAATCTCTCGAGTTCTTATCCTGGCAAAACTGATTTTTATCATTTATGTTTACCTTATTCTTGCTGCATTGTCGTCAGCCTAATGTCGGCTTGTTGGTAAGTCATCAACTGTAATCTGCCTTTTAACTGTTGCTGCCCCCGGTCTACATATATTTTTCCTTGACTGCTAAATAAACTCACATTAACAAGAACTGACAGAGTTGTTCACGCCGTGTTGATTGGTGGTACTCCTAAACTACAACAACTCAAAAACAATATAAATGCCCAGATAAGTTGAATCTTTGGAATTCAAAGTTGCCTCATGATTAATCTTTAATCTCTAATCTAAT
>JAQIXX010002711.1:0-22970 GCA_034700605.1 Willowsia nigromaculata | reverse complement strand
GACCATAGAGTGTTCAAAAAACACACGTTACATTCCTCAACAGAAGCATCATACCTTACCAGCTGAGTCCACAGTAAAGGCAGCTTTTTAAATGGCAAAAAGGGTTTCGAGACCCTAAAATCTTGCAGTCGTCACCTTATTTCAGTGAGTCCAGGCTCTTTTTGTGAAAATAGCCAAGAGGTGACGATTCCTTTATTTTAGGGTGCCAAGTCATATATATTGAAACTTATTAAAATCATTTTTACAAATATTCAATCATGTTTTAAAGCCTTCACATTTTTCTTGGGTCGCACACGTGGACGTGTTTTGCATCTAATCCCCCACTACAAGCTTCATGAGGTAACGTGTAGGTACTTATCTAATACAATCCACAATAAAGGGCTTTCTGTTCTTCAGAGAGTCCAAATTCATAGGTCCTGTGATTATCATGATCTTTACTATTGGTTTTCAAACACGACAAGTCATTGAGAGGAACTCTCTTGCGAATTATTGCTGCACATTTCTTCCCATATGCGCAGTAATATTCCTAAACTTCACTACTTTTGAAGGGGATTTCTTTTTGATTTGCCTGCCATATTCTACTTCTCAAATGAAAGAGTATGAGTAGAGAATTATATGTGCTTAGGTTTTGTAAAGCATAGAGGTACATGTATTCAGTCCTGCAACAATTCCTTCAAATTTTTTGACCCATGAAATTATCACCCTAAAACAGAGAAGTCGTCACCTCTTTGCTATTTTTCACAAAAAGAGCCTGTACTCGCTAAAATAAGGTGACGACTGCAAGATTTTAAGGTGACGAATAATTTGGTGCCTTTTTAAATTATAAATGTCAAACGGACAATCCTCAACCTTTTTATTTTTATGTTCAAGCAAATGGTAATAATTTTAGCAACCAATGTAGCATGAGCTTTTGCATTTCATTTCAAAGCTTATTCCGGTTCTGAATTGATATCGCTCATTAGTTATTTCTCATGCTTATTTCCCATTTCACACTGTTATTACTGTTATTAGTTACATGCCTACGCGAGGAAAAATTATCGAGAATTTGTCATATTATTTTCGTCCAATTTTTATTTCTTTGCATTTCATGTTTGAATTCTTACTTTCTTCCAACGAAGAATTGCTGAGGAAATGTTCAATTCGCACTCTGAACTAAATTTAGAGATTTTTGTTGACTTTCTGCTTTCTGGATTTCCGTTGGTTGTACATATGTAGTTGCAACATTGTCCAATTCACGTATTCACTGTAGGGCCCTTATTCATAACAACATGGACAACAACATACGTGGGAAAAGTGAAAGCCCACAAGTCATTCACGCCTACATGTGTACGAATAGTTCGTTTGTATAGAATTTTGAAGATTGTTTGCTGATGCTGAGTTTACACTTTAGTGAAGTTAATAGGAGAAAAAGTGCGTTTGTCAGCCATTTTTCCATTATGGATCTGTAGATTTCCGCCAATTAAGCCATACAAAACGGGTATTGTAACCAATTGCTCGTTCAACGAAGTGATATGAGTAGTGTATCGTGATCATGAAATGCTGCCCTGCTCGTCATCTAAGTAAAACCTATAAACTGCTTCCCTTGATGAAGTGTTATAAATGTAATATGATATGATAATGTTACATATTAATAACTGCTGTCGTTGGACTGGTGTTTGTTAATGTTTTTATGATTAGACAAATATTTCCTGCTCTTTGAAATGTACAGTACCAACCGTCCACTTTCTCCTCTGATTCGGATCCATCCCAATTAGATTTGCGGCAGTAGAGGAAACATTTAATCCCGTTTTGCCAATGAAAAATAATTGAGGTTACATAACACGTAAGCTTGCCTAAAGGAAATTTCGAGTACAAGCAAGATTGTTAGCAAAATAACTTTGTATTGTTTCTCAGGAAGTCAAATGAAATTTGATAATTTCACGACTTCCGGAAGAGTTATGAAAGTCAAAAGCATTACGTGCTTTCTGTGTTTCATTACATATTTGAAGAAAAAACCATAAATAGTTCTTATTAATCTAAGCACGCCAATAAGTTTGGGACAAATAGTATACTTATAGTCTACAAAATATTTATTGCTCTGTTGCTGGGACGACTCTGAGTACAAATGTGCCAAATTTTAACTACAGACAAATGTTGGCATTACACAAAATAATTCATGTCGCTTAGTCAATTAAAAATTTAATATCATTTGATGATTTATGCATCAAAATGATCAAAGCGCTCAGCGGAGCTGTACATTGCTAACAGAAACACAAATACACATTAAAACAAGTAAACTTTTATATGTCCCTTAGCACATGAATTGAGACGACTTGAAGCGCTTAATGTGCCAACACATCCGCTTCACGTGCATTTTAAATTCTCCAAAACAACTTTCTCCGCTCTCCGCTGAAACAAACAGAAAAACTTTTATTCTAGCTGGATGTCGGTTCACAACTTTGTCATCCAATTTGAAATATTACAAGTTAACGGATTCCGCACAACTACAGAGAAAAACTCTTTCCACAATTTTTCTCTGCCGATCCTTATCCAATTTCAATTCTACAACTTTCTCTAGGCATGCCGTTCGGCAAGCATGTTTGCACCAAAAGTTCCTCTTTTATACAATATTTCTGGAATGATATCGTTTTTTTTCCCTGAAAACATGGAAGTAACCTTTCCAAGTTTTTGTCCAATTTAATCCAAGTAAACATGGAAAGGTATAGACATTTAAATGGGGGAAATATTCCAGAATCTGGGTTGCGATAGTTTATGAAACATTTATCATCCCAGTAGTGTAGTCAGGAAAAGACAGACTTCCACTTTCCTTCATGTGTGCCATCTACCATTTCCTTTCCCTCAGTTTCTCATCTCAATGGTGCTTGTTAATTGGAACCGATAGAATCATTATCGAGTTGACTTGACTCACTCGCTTTTTGTGATAGAATGGAATCTCTTTCCAGTAGTCAAGCATTGTTTCCCTGCCAACTTTCCATGTTCTCGGCTGCACGGTACACAACTTTCATCTTGATTACAAGGTATGTATGTAAATAGAAAACAATTCTAGATGCTGTCCGTCAGAGTGCCATGTACTACGTCTACAACAAAGAAAGTGAAAGTCGTACTTTCACTTCTGCATTAATTCCGCCACACGAAACAATTTGATGTTAGACAATTGCTGTTCTCTCTCACAGTCCGTGCTTGTGTGACACGGCTGTGCTACTGCTGCATGTATTATAATTTAAATACTAAATTTTATTATTATGCATTGTCAGGAACATTGTTTCATTCTCGTTTACATGGTTTTTAGCTAGGCTATAAATTGTAAACGAATCATATCGTCACGTTGCTCCTCCATGTGTCATGTCGCTCATCTAGCAATTAGGTTAAATCAAGAATTATATTCTTCCAACAGTACAGTGAGCTACGGGTTTGGAATCATGTTCAAAGTGTGGAGTCGTGACTTTCTTATTTACTCAGCCAGTGACAAGTACTATAAGTACTTTAATTTGACATTCTTTATGAATGTATCATTATTATGTACTACTGGATAATAATAATGAAACTCATAAGTTACAAAACAAGGGTTAAATGTACACTTAGGTATTATGAAAGTAATAGTAATAGGACCCTTTGTTTAGTTTCAATTGGTTTTAACTGCTTTCATGTTTTTCCCTTTAGGTACTTTCACTGCCAAATTAATTGAATTTACAGTTGAACCAGTTCGTTTTAGCTGAATAATATGCTATGATGTAAGCAGATCGCTGAATTCAACCATGTAAAGTCTTGATTGCATAATATGAAATCAACCAGAAAATCCAGAGATGAAATGAGAGGTTTTCAGTAATTCGAAATTCTGTTGTGCATAACAAATACAAGGACAAAACATGCAATATTCGAAAAAGTCTCTTCACGTCGGGTCAAGCTTTCATTTCACATTCTGTCAGAAGTACAATCCACAATCCCATGCAATTTAATAGTACCTTGTTAAAATTTTAATGAAAGCATAAACAATACTCGCTTTATCCCACGCGAAATTTCTTACTACTTCATCTCATAGAGGATTCTGGGGAAGAGAATGTTACGACAAAACCAGACACCGACCTGGAACCTTAGACCATGTCAAGCAATGTTAAAATTCCAATTGCAATCGTTGGTGTGTGTTTATTGGTATATGAACTATGTTTCTCGACTACATGCGATTTTCTCTTGATTGCGTTTCCCAATTTTGCTGTCTGTTCTATGGAATGGCTTAAACATGAGAACAACAGCCAGACAGTGTAGGAGGGAGACTTCCAAAAAAATTCCGAATTACAGTGAGCAATTGGCTGACAAAGCGGGAAAACAATTGTTTTTGTTGTCCACCAAGCCAAAGAGTAGTGTCAACTGCAGAAGATAATAAAAGTGAGGAAAGCGTCCGTTTTCATGGTGTGCGGAAACAATGGCAATAAAAACAAAACAAGTTTGCACCATCGGGAGTTGCTTTCATGCAAACACTGCAATATACCATGGCACTTCTCTATTGCTTATACTGTAAAAGTTAGGTACTTCAGTAAGGTGGAAAATTGAAAAGTGGGTGTTTTTTGTGGCTGTGTTTGCCATACTCTTCAATTAACACTGTGACCTGATCAAAAGGAACGACGAGCAGAGGTACAAAACTTTGTCGCATTGACTCCTAGTCTTGTGAGTTTTCACAGCGTCTATGTGGGGATCAATCCACAAGAGACACCTTTTTTATTTCATCGCCAGCAATATTTTGGCAAATATCAAATTTAGCATAACTGTAAATGTACTTGTTACCAAGGCACACATGATCTTGGATTCGTACCTATAGTTTTTACACAACTTTGCATAAAGCCTTTATAGTTTCATGCCCCGTTGTTCAGCCAATGCAGGAGTACTTGCGTGCATTAAGCCTTCCACAAGACTTTTCAGCAAATTTTCAAACAAAAGTAGTTGCATAATATTTGCATGCCATAAAACCAATGAGTATTTACTCACGCTACTTACAAACAACTGAAGAGTTTTTACGAGATTGGATACCGTTTACTTAGCCATGGGAAGTACTTGGAAAGCTCATATTTTGTGAGAATAGGGAACTCAGTATTATCTCTGTCCAGCTCAATGCAGAGAGAAACGAGATAGCTAAATATTGGAACGCCTAATACTGGTAAGAAATTGGTAGCGGGATGAAAATCGTCTATTAGTAAGTGACTATATTATAAATATGTTTACCTCATAAGATCTTAATGGTAGCCAATAAAATATTATGACTACCATTATCATTCAAAGTATATATACTGTGTGTTCTATCCCATTTGGTTCAAACAAAATCGACGCTGTAGCATTATCATCAGTAGACTAAATGTATTACAGCAAACCAATATTAAAGTGTTTCAGATGTCAACATCAAAACGGATGCTCCGTATTAGACATAAAATATGGACATACGGGCGGATGTGAAAGTTCTTGAATTAAGACCGTTTACTAAAATCCCGGAAATTCTCAAAAACTTTCATAGCAAGTTAGTGTAAAACAAATCCCACTTCTCCCTTACTTCCTCTCGAATATTACTGTGTATTCCTCCATAGGATATTTTTTCATGTCTGTTTGTTTGGCGACTTGAGTGCCCACAAAAGCAGACAAAAGTGAAATTGAATTTTGAAGAGCTTACATATACATTGCGTAACCACTTTTACATAACCCTCATATCTATCTATCTGAAATGTGTAATATTATATGATAGTCATGTCATCGTGAAAGCTATTGCTCAATTTACACTTTCATAACCAGACTGTTCCTGCAACATGTGTTTGACAAATGACAAAAACTTGTCGCTTGTAAACTACCCATCCCATATCCAGAGCGAGATCATGTTCCCATGTTTTAATTTTTTCCGACATTTTATTACATGTATTACATTTGTTTTTAAGCCAATCCAAGCTTTTTAACAAACGATAGAAATATAATCCATTTTGTTTTGTTGTTAGTGTTGTCAATACAGAAATTCATACTAATGGCGAAGACTCCATTATCCTTGATTTTTCTTCGTTAGAAGTGGTAAGAGCTCCTTTCAAGTTGCTGAAAAGCTTACCTTCAAAGTTTGCTTTGATGTCAACACTGCAATAATAAACAGCATATAATGTCTAATAGTTAGTGTTTACTTTAGTAGTGCCTATCTAAGTATATGTATTTAGGCTTGTTTACTTAGTTTTTACGTCTGTGTATTTACTTCTCAAACTTTTTTGTTGCATATCAACATAATGTCAAATGAACGTATAGTGATTATTATAAAGCAATACGAATATCATGTAAATCGTCCAATGACATTTCTGCGACAATATTCTTCTAACAGACAGAATTAGATAATAGTGACTCCAAGAAAGGTAACTTCTGCATAACATACCACAAACCATTATGTAAAATATCCTTAACGAAATGAAAATCGCAATTTAGCTTCATGTTCATGGAAACGCTTTACAAGCATATCTGTTTGCCCAACCAATACTAACTTTCCGAGAATTCCAGTCATCTTGCTAAATTATTTATCACATTTTATTAAACTTGTTAAACTAGGTTTCACTTCATTTTCATTTTCTGAACAAAATATTTTCCCTTAAAGCAGTTTTATTTGTTGAACGAAAAGCAGTCTGTATAAGTATGTAGTACTTAGCATTTCCAGTTAAATATCACATGGTAATTTGTACCAGTCCAGGTTATATATTGAAATACGGGTCACAATAAAAGTCTTCCTTGGGGTCATTGCAGATTAACAAGATTAGATATGAACTTTTTGAATCACATTTTATAAGTGTAGACATGAATACAGTATTAAACTTGATGTTTTTCATTACAACTTTTTCATTGTCAACAAATCAATTTCTATGCAGCCTACTCGTTAAAATCTTTGGAAAGCATTAAGTTGTACCGACAGACTTTCTCCCACATTTTTGGCCTAAAATAATGACTCGGTAACTTCTTATTGCAACATAAAAACACCAAAAAACTCATTAAAAGTTTGTGGAAGTTAATGTAAGAATGCGATTGAATGCACGAAATGTAGTACAGGTAAGCTTTCCTTATATTTGTTTTCTTATTTTCTTCTTTCGTGATACTGAAAGCTTATATTGGACATTAGACTGACAGAAAGACATTCTGCGGCGGACATAACACTGAGGGTCTACAGCCTAAAGCCGACAAACCATTTTATTTGACCAATGTCTTGTTTAGGCTTTGTCCTTTAATATGTTTCCGTACGTTTTGATAAAAAAAAAATGTCTCTCCGTGCAACATTTTTACATTTCTAATACACCAGAATTCTTTCACGTCTTTCCATCTCTGTAGGTTGAACTGGAGAAAGTAAATTACTCTCAGACAGTAGTGCAATTAAAAAGAAACATTTAGAATTCATGAAGTCTATTTTTTGAATCGAAACTCAAAAAACATTTCTATAATAATATTATGTAGATATAGGCAGTGAACTTGATAACCTCTCTTCGCAGAGAAGATTTGAAGACTGCTTCCTTTCTGTATGAACTGCAACTAACAGAATCTACTGCCATGCGGAGAAATTCGATTTCGTATACTCACTCAGAATTTCATCTCTCAGTCATTTCTTTTCCTAAGATGGATTGTTCTCTTTCGGTGGCATTTACGACAGGAAAATAAGCTGTAACATTTCCTTCTCATTTTTCATTCCAAGCACCACGACATTCGAAACCAATTAGCCAAAGGGAGAAAATGCAATCTTTCATCAACATCATTCGCAAAAAATAGATCCTTGCTAGAGAAGTAAAAGCATGTCAGCTAGTATTTTAGAGGAATAAATAAGAGTCCACATAATTTCTCATGACTCTGAATCTTGCTTCTTTTCTCGGGCATGGAAATTCCTCCGAAATCGTATTTTTCGGCATTGTTTCATCTAATCCCTTCATGAGAGTATAAGAATGAGATTTTACGAGAGGAAACATAACAGGATATAGAATAAGAGTACTAAACGACTGTGTTAGAAGCCTGTGCCTATAGTCAAGTTCCCAGAATCCGTCAAAGCCAAGACGACAGCATATCGAAGCAAAGTCACAAGTCATAATATGTCCTGTCGTAAGATAGTGAAACAAAATGACAAGCCAAAAACCTGCTTTCTCCGTTGGAACTAGCGAAAAAAGCGCAAATTCATTTATTTGCTTACTCATTTTCCATAAAACAGGCCTCCTTTCACCAGAGGGACTTATGTTAGTCAAGCATACCAGATATTTTCACCGTTTGAAAGGATCGGCAATGCGGAAAATTATACGCTCACGTGCTCACTCAGCCAGAGAAACATCCTATCTGTAATTCACCAAAATCATTAGATGGATATATTCCTGGCAATACTTGATGATCACGCACAACTCTTGATGATGATACGGGTAGACTGCTTGTTCGCTAATTTCATTTGCCTTGCCGTAGGTATATAAGTTTAAACGTGTAAAGACTGTATACTCAACCAACCGCAAAAACATATTTGTCTTCGTGCCTGGCTTCATTTCTCTATTTACCCACGTACAAAAGAGATACCCTGACAGCTCAATGCAATTATGATCAAAGTCTAGGTAAATATCTTAGAGTCAACAAAAAATGTCCACGTGTTATCAGGGTAGAATTACTCTTTTGCAAATTCAAAAATTCCAAAGTAATATTTGTGAACTCATTTCTTCATCAAAAGCAATATTAAAGGCACAATAGCAGCCAATATTCCGGGATTACGAAACAAAGGATTCTTGTAATTGGTAAAGGAATATTTTTTTCATTTAGGAATCAAAATTTCATAGCTTTAAGCATTTTAAGAGAAACCTTCTAGGATTCCTTCTATTTATATACCTTTACCAGCACAAATACCGTGAAGTGTCCAGGCAAGGAATTTGTAGGGCACTTGACATATTGTACCATCTGTCTTTTCCATTAGTTTCACACAAAATCTATTCCATTTCTATACCAATTCTTGTGCATTTTCACGAATGAGAAATGCTCGCATTCATTCCGCACCTGTGGCACATTTCGTCCTCTTGTACAATCCCTAGAGAAAGAATCCGTGTTCTTGTCTAAAAATATCTGGTGAGATTAATGATAGCATGGGATTATGAAAACCTTGATCATTTGTTAGCCTTCTCAGAGGGAAACAGATAGGTTGTTTTTTCTTGTACTCCTATCTACTTTCTCTTGCTTAATAGACGCAAAAGCTGCAAGCGTTTATTGCCGTAATGTAAACCGCTGCTGGATAGAAAAAAATGCTACGTATCCATTAGTCATTTAGCTGAATGTGGGTCGTAATCATAAATGGCAAAATTCATGCTCAGAAATGTATGTGTTTTAATATAAAGTCATCACTCAGAAAGTACCTGTACACAAGATTTTACTTCATTACATTCATTGTAACTTTTATATTTAAGATTCCCAAGAATATGTTTTTCCGAATGTCTCGACAGAGCAGGGATGATAATGATGTAATGCTCGTTTTCCATCGCCAAATCATTCCATGTGGAATGGATGAGCAGCACAGAGTTTACAGTAGATAAAAAGGATGTGCCTTGCAGCAAGTCGGCTTAACGATGAATCGTACATCGCATCTTTACGTAGTTCGAAGCATATAGCCGAGGGCATCTTTTCAGAAATAAGATGCAAAATATACAATTCCAAAATTCGCTTGTATCAAAGCTGAGAATTTATTCGTACACTTTTTTCTTACCAGAGATTCGTGGGGATAAAAGAGAAAATTGTCTTGACAGATACTTCTACTTCTCGCAGGGTTGAGGTAGGCCATACCCTTACGACATTTAAAACGTTAGTGTGTTAGCTTAGAGTTCTCAAAGAAATCCATTTTTCCTTCGAGTCCTACTAAACTTTGAACCTCGGGATAGAGGAAAAAACTTACTTGCACACACGTAATAAATTTATTATGTAGATTTGATGCTAATGAGTTCCCATTGCTCTGTAGATTTTCTTTGGGGAATAAATCCCACAGTATAGGCTTGACTTTCACCTTGTGTCCCTAATGTTTTTCGTGGTAGTGGTGTTTTGTTATGTAATGTGCAATGTAAAATACAACTCTTTGCTCAAGTTTATTCACTACTACTCCGGTCCGACATAACACCAAAGGCATAAATTGCAAGAAAAAAGTATACGCTAGATCTCCACACATTCCATGGAAGCCCACAATAGACATGCATAATGTACATTTGCTCCTACCGGGATCTACACGGTTGTTGAAATGTTGTGGGTTTCGCGATTTTAAATAAGCAGATGCTGCGTCTTGGTTATCATCGCATGTGTACAAAAAAAGCCTGAAAATCTTCTACAAAAATATTTTACACCTGTTTTTTTTTACTGTAGCTTGGCACGCAATAAGGCAGTTTATCATTTTTATGTTCTTTTTGGGAAAGTAGGGAAGGCTACTTATATTAATGCACCCATGCAAAAAAGATAAACCCTTGCTTCTTGTGATGATGACCAAAATCATGGTGGCGATATGTATCTAGTGCTGTAAATTGCGAAATGGGCTTGTCATGTACTATGCTGAATCCATCTGCAAAACATTTCCCGACAATAGAAATAAAACGATATTTTATCTTACAAAGGCTTGTGTGAGAATTTTATTGAGTTATTTTTCATTGTTCTATAGTTCTTTGTTCGCTCTTATTGTTGTGAGTGAAAAGTTATAGCTCATAAATCAAGATCTGATGCAAATAACTTTAAGCAATACTTTCTCCAGCACCAAATTGCAACTAAAGTAAATGAATTGGTGAAAATGTTTGCTAACAGATTTTTTGTTTTTGTTTTTACATTTAAAAATCACAGGTACTAACTCCTACATGCCCCAGTTGTCAGAAAACAATTAAAATTGTAATAACAAATGGTAAAGACTTGACAAATGTGACAATTCTCCCGTAAGTTTTTCAATTTTACGTCAGTATAGACTTTTATGACAAGACTGTGGGCAACTCTGACTTTCTCTCCTACGTAGAGTAAGATACAAAACAATTTTTTTGCTTTTTTCTTAAAAAAATTTAAATAACAAGTCAACATAGCGTTATTGCTCTCGAAGTCTCATTCAAACACCTACATATATTTAAAAAGATTCTCCTTTCTTTTCTTTCGATGTGTCGAGCTACCATGAAGACAACCCAACCCACAACAACGCTGATCGTGAATTGCAAAGATGAAAAGATGAATAGGTATCCATAAAAGGAAGACTATTTGAGCGATGATCTTTTTGCATGATAAGGCACATTTCTTCACAATAATCGCTAGAACGCCTACTGGAAAGCAAATATTTAGAGTGCTAGATGGAAGTGTTCCATATTCTCTTTTGAATTATGTAAAGTGGAAGTGTTTATGGAAAATGCTGCCGAACACCAACGCGTGCAAATATGCTTGCAGAAATCACTGTTGTATACTTTCTACAATAACGTTTTTAGCAGAGGTGTTTTAGAGAAAGCAACGGATAGATATAACAGATAAAGAATTTTTAATAACCATTTCCATCTTACACTTATATGTAAAATAAAGGCCAACTGAATATTGTCGTGACCAATAATAATATATTATAGCAAATGCCACATGTATGCATCTATCTTAAATATTCCCATCAAACACTATTGTTGTAACTGACTGAATACTTACAATGAAATTGTAGTTTATTATGTTTGGCTTGCTTGAAAACGTCTTCACCCATTTAATATTCAAAGTAAGTTAGGTATGTATTTATTCTCGAAAAATTCTTTTGTTTGCGTATTAGGTTGAGTTCAATTTGACATGACTAACATTCCTTTACCGTTACTGATAGTAATCGAAATGTTCTCTCTGCATATTGCACTGTTTCAAAACTAAGAAACGACATGACTGAATTATTTCTTTGTGAACTGCGTAGGAGTATCTAAGTCGAGCCAAGAGTATCGCTTGATTTAGTACATAAACAAGAAATAGAGAATTCAGTTGAAATGCAATTCATCAACATCCAAAACAACCATTGGCTTAGGGGAACACATTGCATGATAACATGCTGTTATAGGCATCTTGCCGCATCACATGACTTATTTAATGTGCGTAGGTGTGAGAAATCTTTTCCTGTGGGCAAGATAATTTTAATGAGTAAATAATTAATTAAGGAAATGAAATGAAAGTACATGTTACAAATAGTTTTTCAGTTTCTGCTTTTACTGTACAATCTTCAATTTAGTAAGAGAAAAAAGTTTCGTTTTTACACAGTATTTTAAGCCTTATAACGTCTGCAGGCGTGTTTCGACTGTTGAGCAGAGCATTGTTAGAAATGGTAAAAATAAAAATTTATGCTTGTTATGGCTACATTATACATGCCAAACCAGCATTCGAACATGGTTCTGTTTCTAGGATATAACTTTAGGAAAGCCCCACTGTGAATATTGGATACAAATACGTGTAAAATAACCACAAGCATACCTCATTTCTGTTGACCTACATTGATTCGTCACGCTTCAGTGACTAACTGGAAAGAGGAAAAGAGGATGCCTTTGTGAAATCAGTAGCATGGAAAATATATATAAATGATACAAAGTCGAAAGATGAGAAAAGTGACGAGAAGAAAAAGAAATTTATCGCACGCGTTTTATGTATTCAAAAGACCTGCCTGGCTCAGCATAATATTACTTTGCTTTATAACAATTATAGTGTTGACGGTATTAATAATGATAATACTAGCTCTACGTATTCCGTCACCGAAATATATGAATTAAAGTGAAAACTGCTGCCAATTCCAATTTTGTGATTCCGTACTTTCATGTACATAATATGTGCGATTTAAAAAATGCTTGAATGCTAAAAAGGCGAAACAAAATGAATAATTAATTCTACTTTCCATCTAGCATAATTATTCATTCATTCTTCAGTTTTTCAAAGTGATTGCGATTGTTTAGTTCACAATCTGAGTTTCTCTCACTGGTAAAATTTGCCAAATCTGACCATTTTAAATATAAAAATCTATAAATGACGTGGTAGGGTTTGTACAGGATTTATCGATATAATATTTAGAAACAAGCCATGAAAATTAATTATGCATTAATTATACATTGCCCGAGTGATTATTCGTTGACAGGAAATCACCGGAGCTTCACATCAAAAGTAAATTGAGTATTTTCGTACATTATACCAAGAAATACAAGTGTTCATCGTGAAACTTGGTAATTTGAGTATCGTGACTTTAAAAGTTGTCATACTTTGTTACGTCAGCATTCATCTGGAAAATATAAAACACCATAATATACATTGGGAATATATCACGAAACTAGAAAGTTGCCATAATGTAGAAAGTTTTGTCAACGTTTCGCATCAAAATGTATCTACCCCCATTCTAAAAAAGGCACTGTAACGTAGTGCCTAAAAACACAATTTCTCTGCGTGAGGAGAAGAAAGTCTCTGACATTGCTTTCAATCAGAGGGTATGATCGAAATCATTTACTTTCAACTGACAGAGAGATGCAGGTATATTGCGTGACAGTTGATGCAAAAAGCCAATTAGTAGTATGCATAGTGAAGGTGATAGCATAATACCATAATATGGTTAAACGTATAAAGTATAAAGTTGACCGAACTAAACTTTTTGCCAACACTAACGATTTTGTTTGACGTATATTTTACTTGAGGGAACTTATGAAAGTTGGGCCACTAAAAATACAAAATCGACCCAGTCTTAAATATGACTTTCTCAAGCAAATGCTGAATATATGCTACATATTTCATTTCTTTTATTCTGCTATGGGAACATGTGCACCTTCACATCTGCCAAATTGCTTCCGGTTGGCATGTCTCACATAACATATCTCATCATCAGCAAATCTCAACGGATGTAAGATGATCCCTTTGTGTTTCTTTCATTGTGTAACTAAAAGTCCCCTAAAGCAGGTTATAAATGTGAGTGAGAGCACTCGTCTGTAGGGCTAAAAGAAATGAGAAACAGGACGCGCAAAATATACTGACATTAGGAAACGAGTTTAGAATAATGAAATTGCTATAAGATTTAATTCATCTATATTTTACCGTCTAACATTATTCTGCTATTTAAGCTAAAATTTGTGTTTTTACAACGTTGCTGATAGTTGACCATTTGACTTTGAATTCAGTTCAAGTCCCAAATATACTATTGAATTAGACTTTAGAGCTCAAATTTTATTTGGGACGGACAATTTAACAACACGGACTATTGTATTATAAACGTGGTTGTTGTACATATGTCATACGTTTTAAATGACCTGAGATTGATACATGGCATTACTATACCACACGCTTTCTCCACAGGGCTACAATGATATTCTAACCTCGACAATAAAATTCGTGAAGCTTTTACCCGGATATATGTTGATGTATTTCATAACATTATGTTGCAGTTACAAATTGCAATCGATATTAAAGTCGAATCTCAACGTTTGGCAGCTACAATATTTAATACATTGCCAAGAATTATTAATCTGTACCCGTTCAAGTATAAGAAACAGTGTGTTGCTTCCAAAACAACAATAACCGTTGTCTGTAAAATTATAAAGTATTCAGTTTTCAGTTACCAACGACAGTTACAGTTGTGCAAAAAATCGTGTGTGCCTATTTAATTACGAATATAGCTAATATTATAACTTATAACTTCCTGGAATAATCTTTATGTTTCATTCATAGGTACAATAAGTTGCATCAGTGCTGCGCACTTAATGCTTGGCAGTTTGGTTTGGTACTAATTTATCGTTAGTTAAACTGTTTGTTACCATAAAAGCTCAAAAATAAATGTCAAAATAATTCAAGCATGTAACAAATATAATACAAAGATATGTACATAATGTTACTTCGGACATTTTATGAAGAATTCTAATGCGCAATATTCATGGTGTGTGTTCAAGAGAAAATAATATAAGTTAGGAAGGGAAGTCAGATTAAACACAATTAAATAACTGTTACATAATTGAATGGATTTTTTGTATTGGATTTTTTATGCGTTCTCATGAATTCCATTGAATGTTAGAGAGTACAAACCTCCAATCAGATATAAAGTAACTTGCATTTTATTGGTAACTTAATATGCAATTAAGGAACTCGAAAGTAAACCTTGAAAGATAAGAATGAAAGGATAACCCTGGATCGGATTTCCACATATTATATTATATGTCATCCTATCATAATGCATCGTCATTTTGATTTCAATAAAATTTCTATTAAATGTTTACGAAGTTCCGGTCGACTGAAATGACAATGCACACTGTACCTTGTGAATTGTGTCTTCATGGCTCCATTCCATAGCCAACAGAGTCTCAAGTCTCAATAGACACTTTGCTTGTCGTCTCACTCTCTGATCTACAACTGCTTACGTTATAAATATTTGAGTGAAACCTGGACCCGTAAAAAATAAATATCTTATCAATCTAAATTCTGAATGTAGAAGAATGTGCATCACTTCATATGACGTGTATTTTACTGCACTAAATTCTAAATTATTCGTGTGTTTATAATTTTCCCTTATTTATGTATTTGAGTGGTGGTGCTTCATTTTGAACGTCACAATCCACTTACTTTGTTCTCTTTCTTTCCTAGTTTTCCTCAAAGCAACCTGCTTCTTTCAGCAGAGAATGATTCAAGCATATGGACTACTTTCACTGTTGAACAGATCAGTATCGGCAATGCGCAAAATTACGCTAGAACGACCTCATTCTCTAAAATTATTAAATGGATGTATGGTAGGAATCAACGTAGCAAAGCAACTCTAATAATTTAATTTTGCTATGTTCTTTCTGTCTTCAAGTGATATAATCATGAGCGAGATGGCAACAATTCAACCGCA
Source organism: Willowsia nigromaculata (assembly GCA_034700605.1). Classification (NCBI taxonomy): domain Eukaryota; kingdom Metazoa; phylum Arthropoda; class Collembola; order Entomobryomorpha; family Entomobryidae; genus Willowsia; species Willowsia nigromaculata. The sequence goes on along the minus strand of JAQIXX010002711.1, from coordinate 7,162 downwards.
TAATATATTTGACTTTTATTGTCTTTCTACACTCCTCGGTGTACTCGCTTGGAAAGAGCAAGAATTGGAAAAGCAATAGATTTATGTCAGCCATCATATCATCTTGAAAAATCAATGTCAACTTTTTATTCTCTTTCCTGTTCTCATGTCAATATTGACTTGACGTTGACGATGCATACTCAGCTTACATACTCGCACCAGTTGATACATAAACCAACGATTTGAAACCAGAGATTTGAAATTCATACTAAGCAATCTGTATTTCCCAGAAATGGTTAGATGCATTCCAAAAAATACAGCGATGAGATGCTAAAAATTGAGCGTCATTTGTCACATAATCCCATCCATCATTTATTGTTATCCTCTGCAATTTCTAGGCACAAACAAATTGCACAGACCTGCACCTGCTGAGTAATATTATTTTAATATCCAGTGTGTTGCACAATTTGACGTCTGTTATTTTGGAATGTAAGGCGTCAATATAAATTTCACAATTTAAAAAAATGGCGACAAAGGCATCAAACAGTAAGAAAAAAGAATATAACTAATTATGCACAATTCTAGTTCGATGTTGCGTGGTACAGAATATTGTTAATTCTGCCAGAGATAAAGAACAGTTTCAGGATCTGGATACAATGAATGACGCATAGTTCCACACATCACATCCAAGGTATGTAAAAAGTAAAAGCAAAAGAAGGTTAAAGAAAGTATGATATGGTACTTAACATGTTTTAAGCTATTAACACACACAAAACACAGGTAAGTTAACGCATGATATGACTGCAAAACTGTAAATGAACTAAAATTAATATGCAGGATTAAATTTGCTAATGAAATGATGCAGCTCCCAATATGTACTTAAGCGTGAACAGCAATTTGAGTAAACAGATCAGTAATTTGAGTAGCCATATATATAGTATAAAACAATTAAGCAGAAATTTTGTACAGATTGAATTCGGACATTTAACAGCATTTGGAATAGCTTCCATGGTGAATATATGCCAAAAATAAAGCTTAATTAAGCCTGGAACAATAATAAAAGAAAATCCTAACCTATATTTACCAACGCTATAAAGATTATTTCGGTCTGATGTTTTAAAGCTTACGTAATTGTTGTAAAAAAATAATCGAATTTCTTGACGCAGAAGAGGAGCAAGAAGCACACAGCGTAGAATGAATGCGAATATTACAAAAAATGATGAGCCATATATTCATTTAATATCCGCCACAGTTCCTAAAAAGATGTTGAAAACAGCATAATCAACATCATTGCCATTGCCACGTCATGCATGATGAATGAATGGACTTGCCTTGGTAATCATTTCAGCTGCCCAAAAACACACAAGGGCCACTAAATTTCAACTCGTTCCCTTCTTTCAGCGTTTGCTGTCTACCCAGCTTCCTCTTGAACAAAATGTAAATCAGCAAGCAAAGACCCTAGGGGAACAGTAACCACAGTAAGTAGCTGTCTATATACTTAACTTGGTTTACATCTTTTTACTTTCTCTTCTTCTTTGGTGTCTTCGTATTCTCAAACAACTTGAAATAGTACAAGATACAAGCAGCACTAAGGTTGTGGTTACACTCACTACACACCTTTCTTTTTCGTTTTTTTTATTATACTTTACGTTGAGTCAGAGATAGGAACCTCACACAACTCAGGCAGAAGAGTCCCAGTTGTGGGATTAAGCTGTGTAACTTATATAACATAAATATTATTCACTTTTTATAGTCCTTCAAGGCAAAATAAAGCGAAACATGAGCTCCAGGAAGATGGAAAAATTCCATGAATAAGCGATAAATTTATTATGCAGATCAGATGACATGTTAATGAGCTGTTCTTTTACTCTCTGTAAGTTAGCATTCCATTCTAGACTATTTGATTTTACTACTGACGGTAAATTGTGGTTGGTGAACAGCTATCTTTGCCAACTTTAGCCTGTATATGTGTATATCACCTCAATGATTTACTGTTTTATTTCGTATTTAACTGATTAGTCCTTATATGTAATTATATTTTAGGGTATGAAGTAAGGTAACACTATCCAGTCATTCATTCGGGTACACAGTACCACCCCAAGGATGAATCAACGAGTTTACCGGAAAATGTGTAATTTACTACTAGAAGTTATGCATTCATTAATCACCTATTTATTTAGAAAACTAACTTCTACAAGTTTATATTGTTTTAATCATCAAATCATCACAAATACTATCTATGAGACAGTGGAAAACATTGTTCTTTTTCTGTTTGTAAATATCCAACTCACCATAACATGTAAGATTTTTCGCTAATACAAGAGACGGATGGTAAAAAATATTCCAGTCAACAAATTGCAATATATTTCATGTTTCCTATTTAAATCCTTTCTCATGTGTTCTGAAAAACGAAGGAGTGATTTTAAGTTTGGCTTACTCTTCCTTACATCCGTTCACATGAATATGCTATTTAAATTGAAAACTCCGTATACCCTTTTTATTAGATATATTATGAAACTTGAACGGATAAATACACAGCATATCTAAAAAGATGTATTAAAAATAAACTCAATTTTTAAAACGATAATAAGCCCGTCATTAGCTTAGCAGGTCGAAAAAACTTTTCATAACTTTCACTTCCATCATCTCAGTAAACTGAGCATATATAACCTTTTTCATTCGATGACTATGTTGTATGAGCTTTTTATGTTAGGTTATTAGCTATGTAAATGCAAAAATGCATGCTGAGTTTTGAAAAACTAGAAATAACACTTCCTTTCAACAGAGATATTCTCATTCCTCGTCGCTTCCTCTTGTAATTATTTTACTCAAAGGAGTAAGGTGGCGGAAGTTATAATGAGCCATATTATGCATGTACGGTAGAAAGAACTCAAATTCACAATTACGCGTATCTTGAACACGTAAATACTATTTATAACGGGTGGTATGTTGTTGGTGAGCAAGAAAGTAGGCGAGCTTATGCATAGCAAGAGAAAAAATTGTGAGCGTAGGACTGGTGAAAGTGGAAAAAATTATTATGCCCGTCCTCAATTTACCGTCATCAAAAGCATACTTTTAGTTCCCAATGAATATGCCTTTTCTGCTTTTATATGTATTATGATTGAGACTACCTTTCACGTAGGCTTTTCCCTCATAACAAGACATGGCAGATTTTAGGAATCGTAGACGGTGAATTCTATAATAAAGTCAAAGGTGATGATATAAATAGGAGTCTTTTGCTTTCCAAACAAAAGAAATAACTGCTTTATTGTAAGGTTTTTTTTTGTATATTGGCTGCAAAATAACAAAAAAATGCTGAATTGACAGCCTCAATAATGATAAAGCACGTGTAAGACAAAATACTAGAGCATTGAATATTTCACTCCAATACACCAATAGTTGCATGTGTTGGAAGTAAAAAGAAATAAGAAGTTATTCAACGAGTGGTTAGGGTTTTTCTTCAAATATGATACATATTATGTATATAAAATTAAACGACATGTCTTGTAGCTCGACTGTGCTAAGAGAATTCATGCGTTGGAAATAAAAGAATACATTTCACATTCAAAATTCGCAATTTGAGTTTTGCGGAGATGTGTCCGTAACCTCTGAGCCACGACTTCCTGTCGTTAGCGTTGTAAAAATGAATGTATGTAATCTCTTCCCATTATCGTCATTTTCAGTTGGCATACATTCATTCTTTTAAATAGTACTTAAAGCACAGTAGACTTTTCTGATTCTTGCATGAATATATTTGCAAGACACTGAATAGTTATGTGCAGGGACAACGGAAGATCTATTGAAAAAATCTAAAGAAAAGCAAAGGAAGAAAGCGATCATATTATTACCATTTTGCTAGCGTGTACAATGATTCCCTTCCCTTGCTCGCTTCACCGACTCTCATTCAGTGAACTACTCAAAGATGCGTTTCGGGAAGGGGTTGCCCTAGTTCAAAAAAGAATGTTTCTTTGTGAAATCCCTGGAGTAGAAAATGAATTAATGGCACAAACGAAGTACCAGAAAAAGATGGACTCGATGAGAACTAAACAAAATTCCAGTCTGAAAAGTTCCTAGTCGTATGTATCCTGAATTGAATTGGGTAGATCAAAAAGCTCTTCTTCTGAAGTTGGGCATGACCTAGAATATGCTTGTGATCGCAGCAAGTTGAAACGGAAGACGAAATGGATACAATAATATGTATCCACCTAAGTACATGACAGTTTTAGACTTATAGAAACGCCAGGGTAACCCGTGATATGCTCAAAGAACTGAAATAAGTGCAATTTTCATCTCTTCAAAGAAAATGTAGAGTACTTACAGGACAATTCAAAATTTGTACAGTACTCTATAGTGTGGTATGATGATGATGTAACTCATATATACATGAGAAATAAATCAAAGCTTTCGCCAAGAGACACTCAAAAAAGAAATGATTCGTTTCTGGATCAATATCATCCACTTATTGACACAACGGCAGTAATATCTGGAAAATGTATTCTTTAAAAATTGTATCTTATTTGATTTAGAGAACTAGAAATCATATCAACCCATTATAAGTCTATAACAGTCTGAGAAAAATTTCCATTAAAGTGGCAGTTATTGGTAGTAGATGGGCTCCTGTTCGATGAAACTTTAGTTAGCCAAGCAAACAAAAGAATTCAATGTGTATTGTATATGTAACAACGCGTATAATACGATGTTGTAATGTTTTCTAGAACACAACATGAAACTTTTTGGTTTACAAAAAATACACTACCCTTAAGGCAACTTTCACTTTCTTATTATTACATAAAATTCTTTTTATAATAATGCAGTTTATTACGATGTTCGTTTTCAGTTTATTCCTTTGTGTCTTATTATATCATGTTACAAAAGGAAACTTTTTCATGTTTTGACTTTTGCTTTTTCATACTGTTTTTCTTGTTGTCATTGTTGAATGTGTAAACAAACCAACTGGGTAAACTTTGTGCTCTAGGCAATGTGAAATGTAAATGTATAGAAGTGTACATGAAGATTCTTACAGTTTGTTCGAAACGCGGAGCTCTGGAGTTTCCTGTATTTCATTGTATACATATGTGTATACAATTCATATCCAATGCTTGTTTTCTCTAATTTATGAGAGTGGGTTCGAAAAGCTTTGAACAGAAGACGATGCACTAAAAGATTTTCTAAAGAACTCATTAGTGCAATGTATATAGTGTATTTACCAATTATTTCACCCAAATCATTTTGTACTTATTTTGGGTCGAATGTACTGTATGTTTAACACAGCGTGGCAGGCAAATATCCTTAAGACATATAACAGATTATGATCTACACGTCACTAAGGTTCGTGGGAAAGTTTGCTCAAGTTATGTTTCAGATTACTAGTTACTATACAGCTTATGAACATAGAATTTCTGACAAACTGGCATAGGAAAAAGACTGTTGTAAATATTCTACAACTACGAATGGCAACACTTTTGCATTATTCAATGATATACTACGCACGATATAATTACTGACTTCTTCTGAGTATTTATTTGCTTAAAAATCTGATTGGCTGTTAAAAAGTTAGTATTCAAAGTCCTTCGGCCATTAAAGAAAATTTATGGGAAATGATGACATGTCTTTTATCTTTATTATTAATTATTATGTACAATTGTATACAATAGATGTTACTAGGTTTCATTTGATAAAATCATGATAGCCAGAGACAACGAAAGCAATGTCAGTTTGGAAGCTTCACGAAAATCTAAATTGTTTAAGGTTGAAAAGCATACACGGCACCAATAGTTACATTGATTTTTTGCATTTAAAAACACGCGTCACTTTTCTTGTCATCATTTCGATACACTCCCGGGATTCTTCGAATGTCAGAACGACTTTTAAAAAAGCACGAAGCTAGAAAGGCTTTTTACTTGACAATATACTTGAGTGCATTTAATAATATTCAGTGCACTCATATCATAACCCGCTTTTACCGTCTCATTGGCTAATGCATTTTCAAATGTAGTGTCATAGAAATTCCTTCTCGAGCGCAGTGTTTCAAATTGTCACGTTTCAATTTTAAAAGCACTGCCATGAAAATGCATTTACTCTATTTGTATGCATGATTTACGTACTCAAAATGCACACGTAAAAGCCTTTAACTGTCAAATCTGACTGTATTTAAATAAATATTTACCTACTCATAATATACTCAACTTCAAATTTTCAAGGCTGTAGGTTAATAATTGGCAATTTTATCATGGATTTCCCATGAGCTGTTTTTACATTTGGATACATGGGAAATGGCAGAGATGGGACCTTTAGAGCCTGATATAAGTGTCTGATTTAATATAAAAACAAAACAGTTTTGCAGATTCTAAATCTCTGATGTCAGCTCTACAAGAAAATAGAGTGAAATATTAATATATTGACATCTTTTATTGAAATTATTAGCAATTAAAACTGACAAGTTATGAAAAATGAGTTTATTTGATTTTGCGCTTCCCCAATTTACTTGCTGCATTTAGAAAACACCATCATTACTCCCATTTAAATTTCACTACAAAACAAAGCCACAAAACGATGGATAGTACAGAGAACTCATACAATCCCTTTCTTCAGAAGAAGAAGCATCCTAGAAATTTTTCCAAATCAGCAATTTGGACATTTTTATCATTGAGGTGGCGATTTTTAGTTAAACTCCGTTTTCTAGTGTTAGTAGTATTCTTATATGAGTGGTTTACATTTCTTCATTATCACTAGTTCATATTAAAGTTGTGTTTTTACGTCCAATAATTACATCCCTTCAAATAAAGCTGTCAGTTACAAATCTAACTGTACTAATGAGAATTTCTGTATACATAATGCACCAAAGCTATTACACAGCCGGATCTATCCAATCCACCAAGGCTATCTACCAACTACCATGTTTCAACGTTGTTGACCACCAATGGTTTGCTAATAATTACCATTCTCAATTTTTAAAGCTTGTCTCTAGTTCTTACAATTAGACATAATAGTTAAGTCTAACTAAGCAAATTTCTGCCATCGATAGCTTTCTGCTGAAGGGTATTCACCACAATTCCCAATCCCACTCAATGTCAAAGTAATTTAAAGAAAAATAAAATTACCTATACACAAAGAGCTTATATATATAACTAGAGGGAATATGACCCCCTAATTCAAAGGAAAACAATCAAAAAAACTGTGATGA
>JAQIXX010002710.1:0-22978 GCA_034700605.1 Willowsia nigromaculata | reverse complement strand
ATGCGACCTTTGTTAGGTCTTCCTCAAGGATTCCCACCGTTTCCACCAGGTCCACCAGGAACTTTGCCCCCGAATCGTCCTCCCCTCCTCACACAAACACCTGGAGTTCCTCCAGTGCCTCCCAATCTTCTACCTCCTGTATCCTCTCAAGCACAACCACCAACAACACTCTCAGGAGGAGTATCAGCTGCTCCGCCAACTGGGCCTCCAGGAGTAGGTCCTCCACCGGGATCTGGGGGTCCACCACCACCCTCACAACAACCTGCTCCTCCGGCAACATCATCTCAACCAGAGGATGAACCACCAACGAAGAAGGCCAAGAATCTTGAAGATTCGTTGATTCCTGAAGGACAGTTTCTGGCGACGCATTCCTCACCAGCGACATTCAATGTACTTTGTCAGAGTATGCCTGAAAAGCCCGAGTTGAACTTGCAAGGACAAATGCTAACTGTCTCTTTAGCCCTTACTGACTCAATTTCTGCACTAAAGCAAAAGATACAGGAAGCTATTGGTCTCGCTCCTGGAAAACAGAAGCTGCGATTGACGGAAGGTCTCTTTTTCAAAGATCAAAATTCACTTGCCTTTTACAACGTTGGAGATGCGGCTACAGTTCATCTAAGCTTGAAGGAAAGAGGAGGACGTAAGAAGTAATTTTCAATGGAAGAATGGTGTCAGATCCAATTTAGCTTGTGAAAAACTGAGGAATTAGAATCAACTGGCTCTTAATTCCATATACTTTATCCACTGAACTATTTGAGCTGCAATTGTAAGCTAATTATTGATTGATATACGAGATTGTACAGTTGTATTGTAATCTAGATCATGGTGTACACTAGCTTTTGCTTTTAAACATTAGATCACGTTTAACAGTTAAACTTATTGTCATTCTGTAATTCCCATATAAATACTGCAAATAATAAAAACATCCATTTAACTCCAAAGTTTAATGACTCATGAGCAGGTGTCTGTTAATTGCCATATGTGTGTGTACTTATGAGCATAAACCCATCAAATTTTCGTGACGCTATGCACATTGATCTCATAGTCATTACGAAAGCTCCTCAACCTACCTGAATTACCCTGAAAATGCCATTGAAAACTAATAAGCGGCCAATTTTTCTCATGAACCAAGTCATTTTCTTCCAGCTTCACTACCTTTAAGCTCATTAAATCAGTCATTCCAGCTTTAGGATTCACAGTAGTAAAATTCATACTCAAATTTTGTCGAAAATATTTCCCCCATTCCGAATGCACACTAAACATGCGCATGCAGTATAAAATGTAAAAATGTAGCATGTCCACAGGCATACACACGAGAGCTGAAGGAGACATTTAAGTAAATAGATCTTCTGAAAAGATTTCTCAAATTAGCCAAAACAAGGCCATCTTTGTAGACAAGCTCTTCCACTTGCTAATTTAGACGAGAAGCCAAGAGCAAAGAGGCGATATGGCAAAATAAAGACATACTGGAAAAACAATGAGGTATACATTGAGACTGTCAGAGCTAGAGAACATAATTACCATATCATATTATTAGCTTCCAAAAACAAGAAGACATGCTCTAATGCTGATCTTTTCTGAAATGGAAGCGACTGGAAAATTTACGTAAAAAACGAGTACATTTGCTTCCTCCTCTTTCGTTTCCTGTTATGCGTGAAGCGTGAGAGATGCGAATACGGTTACAATATGGCGTAGTACAAGAACTCGGTTCTTTACAAAAACTACAAACTACCGTGGAAAGTAAAGTAAGTAGGCAGTGTGCTTTCCTAATATTCCAGGATATTCTGTTATTTCATACAATGCTTTCACTACCATTACTGGTGAACTTTTCTCCGGGCGAAGAAACGACACGGAGAAAGGAGAGAAAGCAGTGCAGGAAAGAGACCTGTTGTTATTATTTTATTGACGTGTAGTTTTGCGTGTAGCTGTGAAGTGTGTGGATATGGGCACCTACCACCTTTTGTAGAGACAATAGACAATTGCGGCGCTTTATACAGCTGCATTAAAAAATCTCTCCAGAAAAAATCTTCTCCTTCCTTTCTTCAGTAGTGGCGCATTAGAGTTGTAGTGTAGTGGTTGAAATTTTGTTTACAAAATACTTTTTAAAGAGATTTCATAGAGTGGTTTCCTATTTTAAAGAAAAAATATTGTTCATCCGAGAGTGAAAAGGGTTGTTGTTTTTGTTTGCTAATAGAAATAGTGCATTTCTTTTGAAAAAAGCGAGTGCTTTTGTGAGGAGACAGCAAACAAACAAAAGAGGTATGGATTTATGATGGATCGCTGGAATTGGAATCACATATACTCCACCTGCTGCTGCTGGGGAAGCTTTAAGTAAATCTAAAATTTGTAAGGCTGGTGTTTCATTTTATAGAAGGGAGCAAGAGCAGAGAAGAGGAAGGAAAGGATTACCTACGTTTGGAATTTATTGGGAAATCATAGGCTATAACATACATCATTTGTGCGTGCATGCCTTAATATATGTCATCATATCACATCATAAAATAGCTTTGAATAGTACATCATATTTTAGGTTTTAGTTTCCTGCTTTCTACCCAGGAATGCATACATGTAAACATGCATTTTTGGAATACCATCATGCTGAGTGTAGGCATTGAATTAGTAGTACTAGGAACGGTTTGTTTGATCTCCTCTCTCTTGGAACATGGTATAGGTTGGTTTGAGGTATAACACGCGACAAGTGACATGTTCCATTGTTGTGTAGATAATGGTTTATTATAAGAACAAGTCCCGTCTTATTTCTTGCAAAAAATGAAAAGTTTTACATGGTAAACCATGTTTCCTTTGTACTTTGTACATAATATGTGCATATTTTGCATGGAAAACTTCAGATTGTAGATGCAAAAATATTCTCAAATTAGAAATTCTTTGTATGCATTGCTACAAATTGCCAGATCCATTGTGTTTTGGGAAATAGTGTGGTGCACTTTAAAGTAGGAGTTTTAGATTTACTTATTTTAACTTTCAGCTTTACCTTCAAAGTAAATAGTATATTAACTCGCATAACCAAAACCATAAATTATTTATTAGCTTGTATACACACACTCAATTTTTTATCCTTGTCTGCTCTGCACGCTTGCAACGGTTTTATTTTTAAGGTTATTCCAAACACACAAATTCGTGGTGAGACTGCACTGGGGCTCATTAATCCTTACAATAAGAAAGAATTATTTAGTTGTGCATTCGTCATGCTCCATTTCATATTCATTTATCAGCATATGTATTATCTTATCTGCTAATCATAAAATAAAATATCTTTTAACCATGGCCATGTTAACACGGTATAAAATGAATGTTATGTTGGCATTTTCGGCAATTCCACCTACAAGAGAACAAATCAAGATTTCAAGACGAATTTTCATGCATTCATGAATATCTCACAGCTCATTATTTTGTAGACGTTTTAATGCTTTTCTCATACTTTACGATTGGATGAAACAGAAAAGGTTTGATAAATTGATAAAGAATTTAAGATGCCGGATGTACATCAATTTGCTTGTTGACGACTCAGGGAATAAAATGTAAATATCAAGTAGGTATTTTGACATACCGACATGCACTTTTATTAAATCAATTTACCTGCACAAATTTAGAGTTACACGTAGGAGGATAGTTGGATCATACAAAATCTAAGTATTGAACGAGACGATAAAGGACAATGACACATTCATCGTACCACACATTCCCAGAAATAAAAGATATCCAGTCATCCGACCTATTCTGTGCCACATTCTTTGTAGAGAAATAATCAATTCAGGTATGAGGTTTGAAACCCATTCGTTATTTAGTGGATCTGTTGTAGTTTTATGATAGCTTGGAGGAAAAAGGTGTTACATGCATTCTAAGGTGGCTGCATATAAAATATATCTATTGGTATGATTTGTTAGCGTTCAATCATAATTTCTTTTTATATTTAATCTACGAATTCATGTTCCAATCTTACTGTGGTTCATTCACAATAAAAAATATTATACGGGGAGAGTATTTTCAGTCATGAAAATTCAAAAATCTAGAAAAGAGTCTGTAAAATCATTAGATAGTTGAAAATTAATACACGAGAAAAACTTAACAGCAACTTGAAAATACGCAGAGGTTCTGACAATTTATGTCAAATGCTGAACAAAAGAATTATCAACAAAAATTTTTGGGGCACACTGATATCAGTCAACACCAACATTGCTTTGCTTACCACAATGGCTTTTCATTCTATAAATAGGGTGGTGGTAATCATAATACTTTAATATTATTATGGCTTTGAACCGGACGAGGAAAGGAAATCATTTATAATTTGTTACTGATATCGCCATTTAGCTATTTGCATGCTTATAGTAGCTTGAATAAAAGAGATTGATGTATGTATTCCACAAATGCCAAAAACGCTAGGTAAAGCATAGTAGCAGTCAGAATGGTTCGCAGTATGTATATTCTTTCATGTTTTTTGGTTATCAATAAAACAAAGTAGATATGTTCCTGTTTGTTACAGTTTTATATCAAAGCACAGTGGTTTTGGTTTTATATATATCAACCCACATAATGTGTATATCGAATCAGGCTTAAAGCTCATTTAATTGGTTTGTACATTAACTAGGTATGTAATATCATTTACTACGAAATAGACTTCGGCACCAGATACCACGAACGCAAGCTGACATCCCGACCAAGAATTTTGAGCAATATTGTTGGTAATGCGCTTAAGCTAAACTCAATTTGGTGAACGAAATTCAACCAGAGTGGATATTGTGTGCTACTGCTAAAACTGTCACTATATAATATTGTCAATTGCAAATAATGAAAAGGACACTTAATACTCTTGTATAATTGTAAAATATAATTGAGTCGCTGTGAGTAAGTATGAAATCCGCAAAAACTCAGAGAATTTTGTTTCCTTCCAGTGCGAAAGTGTTTCGTTGAAAGTATGATGGTACGGCAAGGACAAGAGCCTTTTTGTCAAATATCCCCAAAAAGAGAGCAACTAGCTAGCGACAAGAACGTGAGAAGTAAGAGTGCGGATAGGGTCTAGAGATTTGGGAATTGGGAGACGGACTGATTTTCTCTTCTGGAGTGACAGTCACGGTGTAGTGGCGTCGAGTGTTTGTGTGCTCAGCGTAGCAAAATTGTTTGTTATACGAAAATGGCATCCACGCCGGAAAATGGACATTCGTCAAATCTTCCAAAGTTTTTGGTGCTTGGAGGTATAGATTCATATTTTCAATCTAGAATGTGTTGTTACATATAAAATCCACCTACTCAGCTTGAAATGTTTTTCCTTTGATCGTTTTTCAATTTGAAGGCACTGGGTTTATCGGTCGTCATCTAGTCACCTTTTTAGTCGACAAGGCTTCCACAGTCTACGTGGTGGACAAAACCACACCAGAAATCGCTTGGCTGAATGCCACCCACACGGCCGCATTTAAAGATCCAAAAGTGAAATTTACCAGTGCCAACTTGATTACTCAACGTATGGTTCATTACTTCCAAAATTAGTGAAAATATTTCATCAGCATCATATATTCCTCGTTTTTTATAAATGAAAATCACATAACAAACGTGGATTCTCTTTGTGTCTTCATTTTCCCTCCAGAGGGTTGCGAACGAGCATTCGAAAACATCGATGACGATGTGGACTACGTGATCAACCTCGCCGCAGAGACGAGAAAAGGCCAGTCGGAACCTGTGTACAAAGATGGCATTCTCAAGCTGACCTCCAACCTTTGCGACTTTGTCAGTAAGAAATTTGCGAACCGACTAAAATGCTACATCGAATTCTCCACTGGATCATTATACAACAGCGAAAAAGTAAGCATAAAAATTCCCACTCGAGCAACCATGCAATGATGTATACCTATAGACATACATTTCCTGATCGATGTAGCGGAAAAAAGTAGACAAAAAGGGAATTTCCCGTTTCTCATCTTTCAAAAGAGAAAGCAAACACGAAAAGAGTGGACGTTCGCTTTCTTCAATTTTTCTCTTTAATTCGCCACTTGTCGTTTCCCAAAGAAAAAAAGATTTTTTCATGCAATCCATACTTTCCTCTTTCATCTTTTTCCCGACTAACGAGCTTAAATGTCATCATCTTCATAATACTACTACTACGATTGCATGACCTTTTATGTATAAGAGGAAAAAATAGAAAAAAGTGTATTGATGAGGAAAACCTCTTTCTTTAGAGAGTAAAAGAAGATTTACAGAATTTCCTATTTCATAGATCCCCTCTTTACCAATAAACTCACAAACCGAACTACCTTCAATTTTCCCCATTTTCATCCAACTACTTGTACTCCTTTTCCTTCTAATTCAATAATAATGGCACTTCAACCCACTTCGTTGCTCGTCGTTCTCTCTAAGAACTACAATTTTTCTCTCTCTTTCTCTCTTTTGGTTGAATGCTGAATACATAATTGAGTCAAGACACATACAGAAGGCCATCGTTTATTATATCCATTTCACCATCATCAGCGTCATCATCCCCAACAAGAGGCGTTCTCTTTCTTACTTGAGATACATTAGTATCCACTACTGTATTCGTGATGGTGTCCTCGTCTATTGAATTTCCACTTCCACCATCATCATCATCAATGCTACATCCCCACAAAATAACCTTGGCTGTTGGTAAAAAATAGAAAGAAAAAATGCCGTGCATATGAGAAATGAATGGAAAAAAAAAAAAAAAAAAAGGATGGAGATGTGGGGAATGCTACTGATGATGATGATGTTGCTGAACGGATGCTAATTTAATTTCCTCTTTTCCTTTCCTTCTTACTTTTCCTTCATTCTGAGTGACTGCGACTGTGACTGAACCGCTATCTTAGCTTTCAACGAGCCAGTTACAACAAACAAGAGCGGAGAAATTGAAAGAGATTTAATATGTATCGTGTCACGAACGAACTTATGCGGCTGCCTACGTGAATTTTCTCTGAATGAATGAGTGAATGGAAGCGAAAAAGTTGTTGATGATAGTAATAATGATAATCAATAGCGTTTTTAGTTTACTTGTATCCTTCAACTCTAATAGTGTAGGATGTGTTCGATTTTCCATGTTTGTAGAACCAACACAAGGAGACAGACAAGCTTGACTTGTGGAATAATGAAATAAAGTACAAACTAGAGGCTGAGAAGGTGGTGGGAAAAAGTGTTCAGAATCATATCATCATCCGACCTGCGTTGGTGTACGGCATTGGGGATCGGAATGGACTTAGTATGTGCATATATTTATTTGAAGCAAAAAAGATTTTTTAATGAGGACGGAAATGAGTAGGAAATTGGATTAATTGACGGAATTAAATGTATGAATTTTTAATATGCTTTAAAATGTAGCTCCGCGTCTGCTCATGGGTGCTATATACAAGCATCTTGGAGAAGTTATGAAGCTCCCTTGGACCGGCGATGTGAGGGTGAACACAGTACATGTACAGGATCTAGTCAAGGCCACTCAACACTTATGCTTGAATGGGAAGCCTGGAGAAGTCTACAATGTAGTTGACAAGGGGGAAACTACTCAAGGTCAGTTGAGTACCCTTATCAGCGAAATTTTCGGTGTGAGTCATGAGTTCCTTGGAACAGCGTTCTCAACGATTGCCAAGCTCGACGTGGACGACATAATTGAGGATATTAATGACAAGCATATGGAACCGTGGGCTAGCATGTGCTCCAACTCGGGTGTGAGCAACACACCACTTTCTCCATATATTTATCCTGACAGTTTGAACAAACGGCATTTGTCACTGGATGGGAGTAAGCTCACTGAGAAGACTGGATTTGACAAATGGGATTATCCGAAAGTGAGCAAGGTGGCGCTTCTGGAAGTCATTCAGGACTATGTAGAACTGAATCTGTTTCCGAAAGGGGTTCTTGAGTAAAACTTGAAGTAAAAAGTCAGCGGAAAAAGAGTCAATTATATTCATGTGGACTTTGCGTTTTACATAATAATAATAATCCAATTTAAGTAATTCACTCAACCTTTTATATGCCACTGAACACGACACCAAGCCAAACATTATTCGCTTTATTATGTAGCTATACTATGAAACATGTCTGTATATTTTGTCGCCATATATTCTCTCAAAATCACACTTTCGAACTTACTCCAATGACAATGATGTAGATAGGTGTTTACATGAAGAAGACAATTTTCAAGTTTTGTGAGCTTTAACAACGAGTCATTCGTTCGAATTAAAAAGGATGTTTGATCATTTCCATGAATGTTGTATGCTCCTCTGATAAATAAACTACTATGTATGGTGCATAATAAAAAAACTTCTAAGATGTTAAGTACTTTTGAAATTTTCCAGTATATTTATTCCTTTATATGTAAGAAGCAAAAGGTAAATACATATGATGCTACCTTTCCATTCCAAGGTAAGGTTTAAGAATATTATACTCAATATGGAGAAAAATTTGAAATAAATTTTGTTCATTCAGTATGTAATAATTACATCATACATGAGAAAGTGCATGCGATTTATTAAATTTATTGTAACTTTCATGAGGAATTACAAATAATTATGGAAAAATAAAACCAGTTAACCGAAATAAATCTATTATACATAACATAATACATACTTGCTAATAATGGAAGTAGGTGGTACACGTATCTTTCTTATTTATTGCATATGATTGTTATGATTGGATTGATTGCATCAAGACTACGAGTGTGGCATGTCATGCAACAAAGAGGCTAGAAATCTTTGTCGTAATCTTCACTGACATATTTTCTTCCAGCAGATTATTTCCAATAAAAACCATAAGCAGCAATTCTCTTATTCCCTAACATAATCAAACTTTTCTATTGTTAAAGAAGATATGAGAATATCGACAATTAATTCGTTTGGCATATATGAAAAGTTTACTCCCTGGCATATTCAAATGCAATATATAATGTCAAATGTAGGTATGTATGCATACTAATAATCTATCATCTAATTTGTTGGTAAGACCATTCATTTTTTGTTCAAGCTATATAAGCTGCTATAAGCTCTATTATTATATGGTGATATGGGTTCATTCAATTCACAAAAGTGACTCACATTTCGTTTCATTCAGAATTCGGATGGATGTAGTAGTAAACTTTTATAATAGGAACCCACTTCATTGATGATGCACGTCGACAGTTTGTATAGCGCTTTCTAGTAATTAACTCAATTTAGCAGAATGAACAAAAGCAAGGATTTTCCCTATTTTCCTTCATTTCCTTATTTAACGAAGCAAACTTGTTAAGTAGGAGGACAATCTATCAACTTGAGTTCAAGGTAATACAATATGCTTATCACATTCAAATGTGCACCTATCTATTTTTGGATCAATTTTCTATCTATCACCCTGCTTTATAAATAATACACTGCTTGTGTTCCTAATTAAAATTATTGTTGAAATGTGCATGAGATATCAAAGTCAAGGTATTCAATATTTTTATGTAATTTCGTTTAGTAGTTGAGAGAGTGGAGTGGAGTTGATGGTCATTCGTCTCTGTTGCAAAGCTTGAGCTGCTTTGTGAGTTAATTCAAGTTGATGCAGTTCCTCTGGTGAGGGTGATGTGGTTGCTGAATGTCAACGCTTTGGAAGACCACTGGAGTTACTGGAGCCAAACATTGAAATGGAGCTTCGCCTTTCATTGTTGTTCTGGGGCAGATTTTGTGTATCCGCTTTAGCTTTGGTTTTTGTTTTGGAAGCAGATGAAGATGCGGAAGCGGTGGACGAGGAACGAAAAAGCTTGGAAAATGTGCGACGGGACATCAATGATAAGCTTCTGAGCAGTGCACCTGAACCAAGATAAATATCATTCACGTTTATTTATGCAAATGAAAAATACCAATTCTGTTGTCCATTAAAGCATTAAGCATTTACATAATTTCATACTTACTTCTTGGATGGCTTAATCGATAATCCAGTTCACAGATTTGTTTGAGAAAACCATCATTGGGGAAAATTGGTCGACGAGCTCTGTTTATGTAGAATGATGCAGGCAATTAGGAAAATTAAACTGTCGTCCCTTCATATTGATCTCAATCTCAACTTACCCAATAAGCTGAACAGCATCAATTGCTGGCATTTTATGCTTCATCATGAGAAAAGCAATGACCAAAGTTGCGCTTCTGGACACGCCAACTTGACAGTGAACGAATACAACGCCTATTTAACCAATTAATTGATAATAATTAAGTACTTGTGCATAAACCAATAAAACATCATTTACGTTTCCAATATTATCTCATTATTAAGTACCTTTAGTTCTGAGTGCCTCATGAATAAACTCGGTAGTCTTCTCAAACCATTGAGAAATCTTATAACTTGGAAAGTCTTGCGCGGGGATACCCAAAAACTCGCACGGGAAATTTCTCTCTCTGTAGTACGCCTCGCTCGTTTCCCGGTCGGTGAATGGACTCGGCGTGTACGCTGCATTGAGTATATGCGTAATGCCCAGTTTCTCCAGAGTCAGAACATTCCTTGCTGTTTTCATGTCGCCCAAGAGCAATCCCGGAAATATCTCGTCGTAGTGTCGACAAGGTATCTGAGTCGCGTAGTACCGATCACTCAAAAGCTCTTTCAAATCCTCCGGGGTCGTTGGTCCATCATTATCGTTAATCCCACCACTGCCTCCATCAGAAGAGGATGAACTACTGAATATGCTCCCTCGAGAAGCTAGTAAAGCTGGACTGCTGTTGTTATGATAGAAGCCCATTTTCATCCAAAGAATTCCAATTTGAGAGGAATTTACAGTTAAAACCTTTAGCTGATCCTGTCAAAGCTTATTTTCTTTCTTTCTCTGCGATAAGAATTACTGCAAATACTCAGCTATTACGAACCGAACGAATCAACCAAAACAACAAAATTATTTTCCTTTTGCAACACAAAAAAATGGTCCCTCTATTTATACTCGTTGTATGGTGTGCTCGTCTGCTAAGCTATTTTCTCCATGAATACATACCCTTTCTCTCCCCTTTCTCTGCACTGCTTTCTCCAAACTCCAGACCTCTACTGCTTTCAACTTCCTTCCTTCCTTTTCACTAAACCTATTCCAGGCGAGTATCAGTGCCAAGTCATAGTCATGATGATGATCTAAAAATACAACATACACGAGCGGAGAACAATAAAAGAGAACTGCTCATACGCACGCAACTTCCATGTCGCAACGTACTACATACAGCACATAGTTCTGTTCTCCAGCAGCAGCAGCAGTTCAGCAAGGTTTTCTCCTTCGAGCTGAACCACCAGAGCACATAATAATATCAACATTATCATCGCCACACATTACACTACTATAAAAATACTTGCCATATACACAGACCGCATCATCAAACAACCAAAATGATTTTTTATACGCTGCCAAAAATAAGACTGCATATAGAGCTATACCATAAAATATAGATGACGAAAAACCGAGAGTCTAAAAAAGCTATAAAGGAAAGGAATCTCGGTTTGTATCTTGTGGAATAGTCGTTCCAACAGCTTTTTTTTATACTTGCTCGAAATGTAGCAGTACAGCAAAGGCGACTATGATCACGTTTTCCTCACACGGTACCGCACACATTAAAGCAACAGAGAATGAAGTAGATTGCAAAAGATTATAATAGCTTCAGTTGGCAATGTTGGCATACTAGGTAGTGTAGTATATTATTAAGTTATGTACCTACATTCGCATGTCGTTCAGCGTAGCTTTTTGAAAGAGCTGAAAAATTGAAGGCAGGAAGTACGAGGTGGATGATGGTGCTGGTAATAGAAAGCGTGGCAGCAGGGTGTAAAAAGCCTATTACACGAGCTGTTCTAACCAAACATTATCAACGCTCTAGACAACGACATGAAAGGCTTTCACTTTTTATTTTTATCAACAGGCATCATATCAATATCCCTTTCCACTCTCTTCATATCAAAGGAAAAAAGCACTGCATGCTGCTACTTACTTACACAGTGCTCCAGTGCTTATGGCTTACACTCCATACTGTCTGCCATTGCCACTATTAATATTACCTTTACTAGGAACGTCGCTTTTGATGTTGGGAGCGGGGCTTGATGACGTATTAGAATATGATATTTGCAGAAAAAGGAGCAATGATGACGCGAGTCGTGTGTTGTTTTCTTTTAGAAATCGGGAGATTTACGTTCAATTTTACTGTGCAAGCATAATTTGTATGCTGCACACTTCCTCTGTCACCTTGATTTGCTTCTGTTCCTGGAAAGAAGCTTAAATCGCTTGTTGTCATCTTTCCCTTCATCATGTCATATGACGTTGATGACAGTGTTTTCAAAAGCAGAATCGGGAAATGAACTCGAACTCTGAAGAGCTGTGCAAAAGTATCACTTCTGGAAGGAACATGATTGCAGTGCATATGACGAATATTAACTCGGATATTATGACAGTGATATTGTTGATACATCTATAGAATGAAAATCACACAATAAATGTACATTTCAAAATCCACAATTCGATAAAAATAAACTGATACGATGGCATTTCCAAATTTATTCACTGATTCACTTGTATAAGTACAGACTATATACATATTATTAGATAACGCATTAAAAAGTACAAGTATAATATATTTTACTATTTTGATAAAAATCGAAAATCGTAGTGCTTGGGTTTTGTTCATGGCTTGACTTTTTGACCTTCACCTTTTGCTTTTACTTTTTGTCCAGGTTGTATGGGGTTTCTGAAGAAGAGAAGAGCCAGGAATGCTATGCTTGGGACTGGGACTGTGCTTTAGGGGGTTTGGAATGTGGTGTCCGACAACTTTTCCTTGTGCTTTGAGAGGGGGAGGATGATGTTGTTCATGTGGATGGTTCAGGCTCACACTGGCATGATGTTGGGCAAGTGCTGGTTCAGGGAGTGATGCGATTGATGCGATACTATGATGAGGATTAGGCGTGTCATGCCCGATAAGCAATGATTTTCGTCGCCTGTTATGAACAATATTGGCAACAATCGCTTCCATTAGATCTACGTGTGCTTGTCGGGCAGTATCCTCTGTACTGTGTTTATTAGCGCCGTGGCTCACACGCTGGTTAGAATGTGGGGGATGAGTATGACGTTTGTTGTGGGCAGAGAGGTGTGCGTGTATGTCGTGCTGGCGCGTGGACTTCCGCTTGCGAACGTGACGAATTAATGCGTCAATTTGTGAATCAGCATGATCATAATATTCATCATCTGTTTCAAATTCATCCTCCTCATCTGGAGAAGTCGGTTCAGGGGTTTTTTCCACCGCTCCTTTAGGGACCAGAAAACTTCTCCTGCGTAGTCTTCCTCCAATATCATCTGCAGTTACTTGACCGATTTCAAAAATGGCTTTAAGCAGAAGATCACGATCAGCACGCTCCAATGAGATGAGTTCGTGTAGATGCGTTACAAGCGGCTTATATGCTGCACCCCAAGTATAGCAAAAATACAGCGCAGCACTGAATTGGGGTTAGGTGAGAATTAGGATTTTAAGGTTAGTATGAGGAATGGAAGCATAAAATCTCGAAACGTGGATAGAACTCACCTTAAAATTGATAGTAGTACTATGAGAAAGCCTTCTTTAACGAGATAACTAATCCACCTTGTATTTTTCTCGGACGTCACCCACAGTCGTAATACTTCGTCATAGGATTCGTTATATCTTTCAAATGGACCATCATAATTCGACGGAACAGTGCTTCAAAAATTAAAACACATATGTTCATTCTTTAAATTTACTCAAAACTGAAATTACGTATATAGGCTTAAGACTTTAAAAATGAACTCACTCAGACACGTAATACAAATTCATAAATGATGTGATTAAGTAGCAGAGGACAAAAAACGTCAGTAAAAAAGGTCCATACACTTGGGATACATGAACTGAGAAACTCTGGTGAGATGAGAGGTGGAACAAAGAGAATTTATTCACGTAAAAGTCCACAATCAACCGAAGAATAACAAACAAACTGAGGGGAGGACAGAAGAGTGTTCCTATTCTGGACACAGAAAACACGAAAAACATGCTCAGGCAACAGTATTCTGTTCGAAATTCCGACTTTTCATAATTTTTGAATTTCCTAAAAAAAAAATACATAAAACTTTGCAAACGACGGAACAACATCTATCTACATAAGCAACATGAACTGCATATATTTAAAGCATTTTTAAAGACCTGCGAATTAGGTGATATAATCCTTGCACACCCACAGTAAGCACTACGTCAACCAATCCCTGAATTACTACGAGTCGATAAAGCTCCTTCCCAAAAATTGTTTCTGCTACGAATCCTTTATCATTAAGCTCTGGTTTCGCCCTCAGCCAAAACGTGTAAAACACAACAATATTGGTAAAGTTAAAGAGACCGGCTCGTATCATTGTTGCATAGATTTTCCTCTGTGGTGTGCTCCAAACCTCAACATCTCCAATTACAAGTATAAATTTCGTAAGGAGGAGGGTCGCCATGCTGGAAAATAATGCAGGCATTAACAAAATCAAAGTGGACAAATATTCGTCCCCGTTGGGGCAAAGTATTGGGTGATTCAGCGTCTTCGGTTTTCCATCATCCCTGCGTACGCAGTGCAAATAGTAGTCAAATTTTAGGAAGCACAGGTAATACAACAATACTCCGAGAAGGACACAAATTATAATGATGAGCATGCTTCCTGAGATATGTACTATAGGGATTGAAGAGAAAATGTGAGTTGTTTCAAGTCTCCCCAAACATGAATTAATGATATTCAGACCAATTGCTGACCAACCAACCTGTCCAAGGGCCCCAAAACAGACCCAGATGCTTCACAGAGAAAGCCAGAAATTTCTTTCGTTGCATCTCAATTTGAATCAATGCAATGTGTTCTGGATGTTGAGCCTTTTTTACTAATATTTGCATTTCTTGTGTGATGGTTCTATGAAGATAAATCTTGGCCTGTTCATTCCTACAACTGAAGTCCCATCCACAAATAACCGTTTTAAAATTGTCCATGTTGGCAACTCCAGCAACCGCACTCTCCATACGAGCAGTTTGGTAGTATCTCGTGAGGCGAGAGAAGATGAAGTAGGTGAGGACAATAAAGATAATAAAACGGCAGAAGAGAAAGCGGTAGGCTGGGCTATTAAATAAGGTGTTCGGATCTCTAGCCTGTTCGTAACCACTGTAGTAAAGGTATGTGTGGTGAAAATAACCTTCGCCTGTGATAATATCTTGGATCTGAAAAGGACGAGTGGACCCAGCAGTGTTCCCTTGAGTAATGTCGTCAACGATTTGAGGGATGATAATAATTACAGATCTAAAATCATGTCAAATGTTTGTTTTTTAAAAATGACAATGGCGATAACTTTCACCCAAAATTTGTATAGATACTTGATACTTTTGTATAGCTTTAATAACTCATACGTCAAGAAAAAAGCAAGTATTTCCAATCCAACCATTTTCCTAGACCAAGTAAAGTAATTTGCGGTTACAACCCCATAACGCCCACTGATTTCTCTTACATGTTTCTCCCAAATTAGGAAGAAATTGGACACGTCATGGAAGAAATCGCCCATCTACAATCATATATTTTGAAGGTTATACAGTTCATACTTTGTATTTGGCTAGACAAGAAGTACAACTACTGATTTGTTATCATTGTACATTTTCGATTGCGTATAAGATGTGCTCCTTGATCGGAATTTCTAAATATTAAAGAATCATCAAAGATTGTGAGTTTCACTTTTCCTCATTTTTGCGGATATGTAATAAATAAATATTTTGTTTAAATAAGACTAAACTTTTGACCTTCCGCATCTAAAACAGTATGTCCTGTAGCCTTTCCAACAAGTTGATGGCGCACCATTCGTTTCGTGCTCAAATGATCCGCCATTTGTCTCAAGGTTGAACTATGAAAACAAGCAGAATCGGGATAATAGAGTTACTCCTTTCACCATGTGAAAGTAAAGCCATTCATGTAATTGTACATGCATGTATTCAGTGAGTACATTTTCCCTTTTATGTCAATTCCGGCCTGTTTTCTCTCCCTTTCCCTCCTTAATTCTTCTTCTTCATCACTTTCATCAAGGTTAAGTATTGTATCTCCTGATTTAGATGGCTTTGTATCCCCCTCACTATTATCCCAACTAATTTCCCTGGGTTTGGTGTAGTCCACCTTCTCCTTTTGTGGCTTCAGTTTCAGTAGAGGTTTCTCACCCGAGTCGATACTCAAGCGCTTGATTGAATTCCGGAGAGCCCTAGGATCCGCCTCTTTTTGTAGCGAAGGGGCAGCTTGCAAAACGTCTGTCAGATCTTCGATAGGTGGGCCGCCCATATTCGAAGGCAACATTGCTTTCGCCTCTCTCCTCCATTCTTTGTAGGTTCTTGTTTTGATCTCCTTTGTATCAAAGATCTTGTTCGCCTCGTCCATGCTTTTTCGACTTCCAATAGCTACTGTGATTGCTTTCTTTTGCTGTTGCGGAGCCCACATTCGAAAAGTACGAATTCCCTGTTGTTCAGGAAGCTGTGGCATTTGTCTTTCTAATGATGTACGAGTAGTAAGAGGCTTTACTTTTATTTTCTTCGCCGCTGCCATGAGGGCATCTTCTTCGGGATCAACCTCAGGTTCCTTATCCGAACGCATTTGCACAGCTACAGCTTTCTTATCGAACATAATTACTGTTTTTACTCTTTTTGAATTTTCAATCTCAGAGTCGGAGGAGTTTTTACGAGTGACGGTTTTTGTAGACGCGCCCGTCTTTGTACCAGTTGCGTTTGTGGGGATTGAAGCCACTGGGGTGGCCTTATTGGCGCTGGCATTTCCAGTGACGGAAGCAGTTGCGGTGGTTGCACTACTTGGGATCACACTGGTGGAGGATGCTAACAAAGCGGAGGAGGAGGGAGGCTCCGAGGCACTTAGATCTAGTCTCACATTGCCCGGCTTCTCACTCTTATTTACTTCGCTGAAAAAACGAGTATAGCTTTTATTCGCTTTCGTAGCTTGCTTAGTAGCTTTGGCTCTGTCAGTGGCTCCCATCCTGTCCTCTGATCTTTTCATCCTGTCATTCTTACAAAACTTTTGTAATTAGTTTGATAGCTTCAGAGCTCCTTCCAACAAAATTGGCAGACGTACATAAAAGGGAAAGTTCTGGAGTCTAGAAGTCTGCAAATTACCGAAAACTTCCTGAGGGGAAGAAAATTAAAAGAGGAGAAGGACGGCGAGAGGCGATGTGAAAGCAGAAATGCATAAATAAACCATCAGACATTCTCGTATCATAGGAGACAGCTTTCTTCGCCAGTTTTCAAGGTTAATTTTCGCATCTCATCTATCTATTCATGTGTATTTCATGATCATGATTGATGATTCGTGATAGATGAGGTAGACAAAAAGGGTAGGCCATGCAGTTCGATTCATTGGAAATAATATCTTTTTCTAGCCTTTTCTAGTGTTCCCATACCCTTGGCTTGACCTCCAAGTTATGTTCTCCTCACTACACGTGTCGAGTCATAAAACTGCGAAATGAGCATTTTTCCATATCTCATTGCTTCTTAATATTTCTTTGGAGTTTATTGAGCTGGAAAAGTAACGAATCCAAATATCAATGGAAGAGCACACATAAGTATCTAGTAACGAGTTCTGTCGCTCTCCTCTCTACAAATGCAAATAATGATATGGTGTTGATAAATGTGGGCCATGAACATGAATTTGAATTGGATCATCCAATGGCGATGAAAAAACGGAAACACGCTTACCCACAAAATTTTCAATTGATTATTTTATATTAGACTAGCTAAAATCACAGGCTCGCATATTTTTATATATCTTATATACAGTTTTCGTTATCTATTATCACATCGTGTAATTAACGACGATGAGACCAAAAAAATTCTCTGTATTTGCATATCAGCAGGGAAAAGTCTCAAGCAAACAATCGTAAACCCAAGCCCAAAGATTACCTTTGCATTCTGTTGATGCATTTTGTACGCATTAAAAATTGAGCATGTTGTAACAACTTCATTCTTTCATGCACTATTCATGTTTCATGCACCATTTGTGTACAAATCAAATGCACATTTGCACAGAAAATGCCTATCAAACCAAACTAAAAATCAAATACCCTTCAGCACAATCTTCTTATTAGGTTATCAGGGGGCATCTTTGTGTTTTGCTACTGATATTACTCCTATCTTCCTATTCATTCAATGAAAAATGATATGCCTCAGTGATAGTTGGATGGCCCCTTTTGAGTGTAGGTATTGAATGTACTGTTGTCTTCGTCCTTTCTATTTTTTGTACAGCTTCTTGATCTGCTGATTTCTTGTATGTTCGGCATCAAGTCGGCATCTCTCCCTTCACTAATGGCTATTTTTATGTGGAGCAAAATGTGTTTTTAAAGTGTACGTAAAGATAGACGAGACTGCCAAACCAATCATCAGAGAATAATAATTATTTCAACATATGCTGCAGCTACAATAATCATAACATGCAAAGTCTGGGAGGAGAGTACATTGACTGAATAGATGAATATTTGGAGCATTGTTGCGTGATTATTGTTATAATTTTTTATTGTTAGTTTGTGGTGGAGGAGGAGAAGTGGCAATGTGTGGACTTCCAAATGTTGCACCATTGTTGGGATTATAGATAGTTCTTGCGCATGGTTGCGCTGCTGAGGTCGTTTAAACTACAGTACAGTCAGTGGTTAAATAAGTACTCGCAATTGGTCTTTAGTGTGACCTCGTCGCTTGCGACTTGCCGACCTTCCTAGTAAAAAGTGAAAATATAGCCAATAGTAGAGCCATACTATAATATTCGCATTAATAATTGCCATCTATATTGATTGAAGTGATCAAGAAATTGCTAGAAAAAGTATTAATTATATAACAAATAGATGTGAAGTGAGCTTGTTGAGAGTTTTAAATTAAGAGAAACATCACATATCATTATCATCGTTAAATCATCATATCATTGTCAATAAAGTTTAGTTTGTTAGTAGTGAGGAAGAATGACTTCAGTGAGACAGACACCGTTGACATGTCACGGGCACACCCGGCCTGTCGTTCAACTTGCCTTTAGTAGAATTACTGAGAGTGGCTATTTTGTTATATCTGCTTGTAAAGGTGAGAGCTCTGAAACTATCATTTTTACAATAATGGAATCTTATCTGAGAGTTTTAATGCATGTTTAATGATTTCTAAAGATGGGAAGCCAATGCTTAGACAAGGTGATACTGGCGACTGGATAGGGACGTTTGAGGGTCATAAAGGAGCCGTTTGGGGTGTTGCACTGAATGAAGATGGCTCCAAAGCTGCTACCGGCGCTGCTGACTTCAGTGCTAAGGTAAAAGCGAAAAGACATTTTAAATTCCAAAATAAATTATTGAGGGATATTTTAATCTTAAAATATTTTTTTTAGTTATGGGATGCTGTATCTGGAACGGAAACGCTCTCTTTCCAACACAATCACATTGTCAAGTCGGTAAATTTTAATGGGAATGGAACTCGATTAGTGACCGGGAGTAATGAAAAGCTTATCAGAATATTTGATCTTGAGAGACCGGATGCTGGTAAAAATTCATTTTGTCTTTTACAACTTGTCTGGATCCTATTTTTGATTGTTTTAAAATTATTATTTATGGTTTAATTTAAATTTTAGAACCCTTGAAATTAAGTGGGCATGAATCGAACCTGAGACATTGCTTGTTTTACGGGGATAATTGTATCGTGAGTTGCTCAGATGACAAGACATTGAGAATATGGGATGTGACCAGTGGTCAAGAGGTGCGCCGCCTGGATTTCCCTTCCATTGTCAGTGACATCGAAATTCTTCAGGATGCCCGTATTCTTACAATGACGTACGGAAGTCATGTGGCGTTCTGGAATTTAGACAAGTAAGATTGTAATGGCCTTAGATTTCCATTGGGAAACGTTTGATGATTCTCCAATAACTGTGTTGCCCTGTTTGTAGTCTATCTGCAATTAAGGAATTTGAAGTGCCAACTCAAGTACATTCCGCTTCTCTGAAACCGGACCAATCTATTTTTGTATGTGGAGGCGAGGATTTTAAGATTTATAAGTACAATTTCGAAACTGGAATGGAAATAGGTGATGTTCAAGAACAAATTAAATCATTGCTATTTTATACGTTGTCAGAATGTATTCAGTATGTTGTAATACAAATCAACAATACATTTTAAACAGATGCCTTTAAAGGACACTTTGGCCCTGTGCACTGCGTCCGCTTTTCTCCTGATGCCGAACTGTACGCTTCCGGCTCTGAAGATGGAACTCTCCGCCTTTGGCAGACAAATGTTGGGAAAAATTATGGCCTTTGGAAATGTGTTCAAGGGAGTGCCACCGAAAACGGAAAGGGAATTGACATAGGAATCGGGGAGCCTTAAGTGATGCAATACATGGGTTCCTTACTGTTTTCTCTAAAAAAGAATTATTTATGTTGTAATTCAAAACAATTATTCTTGAATGAAAGTACTTGTTCACTGTCCAAACGGGACACTAAAGCTGTGTAAAATTCTTAATGTTTGAAACGAAAATCCACTTCCATTGATTCCAAGTTTCTCCCACTAATATTTAAGATTAGAATGCAATGTGAGTGTGTGTAATTATTTAAAATGATACCTATGGACGAAACGAAAACGAAACCTGAAGTTTATACATACTTATACATATAACAAAGTTCTCTAAAGTATGCCTATATTGCCGAGGTGTGATTTCTGTGCAGTTTATTGAAGTTTCTTACATATTAAAATAGGAATTCGTAATTAGTTATTGCTTAAAAAAGGCTAATTGTTGATGTAAATTGAAATTGTATTTATTTATAAGTTGTGATCACGATTCTCATTCTCAAAGTATTTTTGGAGTAAGTTTTTGATGATTTTTGTGTACAATTTACAGTTAAAAGGAACCCATTCTTCCCTTAAATTCACACATTATGCCAGAGATTAGTAGTTAAATATGGGTAAAAGATTCAAATGTATCTCAATATTTGGAGTTTCATCGGTTTTCTTTTCCTGGGGCATTCTCCCCATTTGTCTTCTTCTGATGAATTCTCTTCTCGAATGCAGCTGTGGCTGCTTATGTGTAGCTTTAAATATTCTAGGCAAACTTTAGAATAGTATATGTTGGATAAATTGTCATATTGTGAAGTATGGAGTAAAGTAACTAAATGTATTTATGTAGGAAAAAAGAACGAATATTATTTTTAATTTATTGAGCAGATGGATTCTGTGTTGAGATGCGGTGCAAACGGAAAAGTATCAATGTATATGATCAAATAAAAGTTAAACACAATATATTCCAAATGTCTTTCTTTTAAGATCGTCAATTCTTTATTTTTTAAAATTAGTTTTACCTTTTTACTATGCTTAACATAACAAGTTTAAAGAGTCACACGATACACGTACGTAGTAAAAATTATAATTAAAGTCAGTCATTCAGAAGTATTGTGTATCTGGAAAAAACAACAAACTTTAATATGTAATAATCATTATTATTATTGGCTCACTTGCACTAATTTCTGCCAGAGAAATCAGCGTACTATTAGTTGCGGTTAACAATTTAACAATTATGGCATTGGTAGTTGTATAATTAATATGAAACGGGCAAATTTATTTAGCAAGCTTTTATTTGCACTTTAGGAACTTTCAACTGCAGATGCTGAGAGATTTACATGCGATTTTTTGTAGAATTATTTATAGGATATAAGTACAATCACCCAAATTGTATTTATAATTAAGCCAACAAAAATACTGTACATTTATACCTTACGAAATGCTTCTTCCAGCATGCCCGTCCGTCGGGCGAACATAAGTTTATCACAGTTTAGCAGTCAATATTAAAAAATAAAAAGTAAGTATCTATTTATTCCACAGAGTATAGAAGCAGCTTAATTTTTTGCTTTATATACTTATCAGTCTAGAAAAAGGATGAGTAAAATTGGCAAGGTTCTCATCCGCACTTTTCCTATTATAAAATAACTTAGTAATTTTTCAGAAGTAATCAGAGACCCTTTGCCTTTGTATTGACAAAGATGAGTAATTTGTAACTAATTATAATATACATTACAATAATAATTGGCTCATTATGCAGGTCTCCTAATAGGTCTGGCTACGCGTGAAATAAAGTTAAAAATCGAGTTTGGATGTTGACTACGTCCTGGTGACTGTCCTAACTTGATCCCATTGTCGGCGTTCATTAGGAAGCCACACTGACTCATGCAAATGTTATCCTTGGCAATATCCTCTCGCCTTGCCTCCTCGAACAAGCGCTGACAACTCGTTATCCGTAATGAAGCACAGCGTGTCTAAATAAGCAAAAAAGTATTATGTAAGTTGGATGAATTGAAAGTACCTATTATGCGTCATCATAATTTTAACAAATTAAATATTATCAACTTACCCCTTCTGGTGTACACACGCAAGACACGCACGGACTAGGTAGGCCGCTTCCTCCAACCTCCACCTGCTTTCCTCCAATATTGCATTGTCTAACTTGAACTAGGCTCCTGACCTGTGGTGGTGCCTCCCTCCACGCCTCCAAGTTTAAAGTAGGAAGTCGATCACAAGGAATCCTTGGATTGAGAACGTTGTGAGGAGCGTCAAAAGCAGACTTTTGAATTTCTCCAGGCATATCCAAGTTGTCGCAGACAATTTTACTCATGGTGATTTTTCTGATTTCCGCAAGCTGCTGTGGAGTAAAGCGAATGGCTGCATCGTTCGTCTCATACCAAAATCTGTCACATTGCCGGAGTCGCTTAAATTGTGTGGCAATGATACAAGTCATTGTAGGGCCCAAGAGTCCTCCTTGAATTGGTCGCTCAGAAATGCTTCCAGTGAATAAGTCAATGTCATCAACAGATGGGTAAGTTTCCTGCAACTTTAGTAAAACGTCCTGAGGAATTTCTCCACTTAGGTCTTGGAAGGTAATTGCCCTCTTCAAGCTGCAAACCTCACGGTAGTTATTGTACCCAGGAAGACCGTGATCACGTCCTCTGTGAATATTCAGAGAGATCAGATCCATTCCACTAAATTGCTTCTTCTTATCCT
>JAQIXX010002709.1:0-22985 GCA_034700605.1 Willowsia nigromaculata | reverse complement strand
AAAGTTTGCAAGTGACACGTGAAGAACGAGATCGTATTCAGCTCTGCACGTGTCACTTGCAAACTTTGCACTAAAGTATCAATGCTAGCTTGCATGACTAGAGGATTCATTTCTTCGTCAAATACATCGTTTCCATAATCCATTTCTGGAGATTTCGAGGCTTTGGTTTTTTTGAAGCGCGTGACCGTCTTGCCTCGTGGTTTCTTTCGATAAGCAATAGATTTTGCATACTTCTCATCCCATAAAGGGCTAATAGCGTTGTGATACTTTTTGTAGACTATTGCTGGCCAAAACGGTCCATAATTATAAGAAAACAAAGCCGCCATCGCACGAAGAGGATAACCAAATCGCTGAGTCTGGTTGCATCGTTTACCAGATGTAAATTTGCAAACTTGTGCCATAAATCCCTCAGCTAGATTGCTCGTTACATTGTGAATAATTCTATCGGAACGTTGAGCCATTTGACAAAAAGCATTTCTGACTAGAGTGTAGCTTTTAGATCCCATAATTGGATCTTCGTCCTTCTGACCACATACTTTGCAAAAATAAGATTTACAGTGAGAGTGATCTCCAAAGACATGTTTGGGGATATTCACTAAATCATCATACAATAGTTTCGCTGGTGCAATCACAGAAGTATTCTTTGACATTTCATGATTATAGTTGATTGCTCCTCGAGCATCTCTGGTCATCTGAGGAATCAATTGTCCGATTCTGTCCCGTTCACTCTTCAAAAATGCTGTGTTTTTTGCTATTCCATGGAGCTTGGAAGTTAAACAGCGCATTGCGTGATTGACACAGTCAATTTTCTCAATTTGCACCTCCGACGGATAGTGGACTCCTGCTTTCACCTTGAAAAAGACCGACGAGTCAGCATCACCCACCATATATTTATAAAAGATGCCATGTTTCTTGAAAGAAAACTTGAATCCTTCCAAGATTATATCGGCTTCCATCGCTTGCGCAGACCCATCCCAATTCTTGAAGCAAACATGCTGCTCTGTCTTTCCAGCTCGATTGTCATATTGGCACTTGGAGCAGGTTTTGATTCGCCAATCCATGAACAAAATTTTCTTAGTAGTAGCGCCAATAATAACTGCAACTCCCGCATTAGAATCATAGCGATGTCCAAAAGATCTTTTGTTCCAGCCCCCATCTACTACAACAGTTATATAAGGAACTTGAATCCCATCAATGGTCACAAAGTTTCCAGCTTCCATCGCAAGTCGGCCCTCATCTTTGATGTTTTCTACAAATTCTTGTTGCATTGCATCATGGAGGTCAGTGAATAAGATTTGCTCCTCCCGCTGAAACTTGTAGAATGATAGTTCAGGAACGTGAAGTGTTGATAAGATTGTATTTAGAGCTTCAAGTCCAGTCCCACTCGCAAATACAGAAAGAGCCAGGGCTTTTTCATACGAACAGTGGTGAATGCCTACCCAAACAGCATTAAATGAGTAATTTGTTTTACTTGTGTATTTCTTTATAGCAGTATGTATCAACTTGCAAAATACCCAAATTTGTTGGAGTAAGTATAGACACACGACACCCACTGCACTCCAGTTCTACATTTTCGTTCAAAAGCTTAGCCTTATTGAAATGCCCGACGCACGTTTGACCATGAATCCTAGATGCATTTGCCATTTGAAGCAGGCATGCATGAGATACAATGGCACGCCCTACGCTGTCCCCAAAGATGACTTCACCTTCGTTGGAGCACTAGTTCCAATTTTTAAGAAACTCGTGATTTCAGGACATGTTCTGATTAAGCAACTCAAATTGACCCTGTATGCAAATTTTTGGAAAGTTTGCTTCAAAACTTTTCATAATAATAGGCTTTAAATACACAAAAGTCCGATTCTTACTGTTTTTTGTAAAAACATCGCCTCAGAAGCGTTTAGACCCCTAAAACTTGATAAAATGATGTTTTTTATTATTGCTTACTATAATGGAACAAAAATATATAGTTTTGAAATTTTATGCAAAAAAGGGGTTGCGGACCAAAAATGATGCTCACTACCATTTATTGAGATGATTGCATTTTGCATCGCATGATGGAAGAATGGCAGATGTGGCTGCTTGTAGACAATCTTCAGCAAGATTATAGGAAATTGGTGTTTGGTACTACAGACTACTGGGATCATTATGATTGACGAGGATTTCTTCATTCCCTATCTTCCTTTCCTTCCCTCATTTCAAGTTCGTTGCATGGATTTGTTCTTGGTGGCTCAACTTACATTCAGTGAAAAACCATTTAGTTGTTTAATGATCCATTATGATATTTGAAACAGAAACGATAGTGCAAATGTCAATGCTGAAACCGATTAACGTTCCTTCAGGTTTGGAAAAGAATTCCTTGGGTTAAAATAAAATAGTTTTGCAGAAGTTTGCAGACAATCCTATTTCAATTTCAATCCGTTTCGATTTTCAATTTCATCTGGAAATGGACATCATTCGGGAGAAGGAGTTATCTAATTACTAGATTAACATCTCAAATCATTTCCCTTTTTTTTTAAACGGCGTCGTAACATTAAGTTTTCTACGGTCACCTGAAAAGTCATTGATTACTAGGGCACGGAAGTTCGTGACATGTCATATTTTTTATCTTAAAAGATATGCATTTGAGCTTCCGGATGTATCCAATTCACACCTTTTCGGCTCAAATAACCCAATATAAAATGTCATAAAATGTCATATTTTGGCATTTCTTGTCATAAGTCATATGACATGTCATATTTCGGCATTTTTGGAAATTTTGCGCATATTAAGGCTATTTATGCATGAAAAATTGTTGCTTTTGCACAAAAATAGTTATTTTTGCACGAAAATGCCTGTTTTTGCTAAAAAAAAAAAATAGCTGTGTTTGCACGAAAAACGGCTGTTTTTGCCCAAAAATGGCTGTTTTGCCCGAAACTGACTGCTTTTTTCATGAAAAATGGCTGGTTTTGCTCAAAAATGGTATTTTGAAACGAGACTGCCTTTTAAGATGAGAATACATGGGAAATTTGTCTTCACTGTTACTCAGTTGTGAGATTTTAAGGAAGATAAAGCAGTGAAACTTTGCTTCTACAAATTTTGCCAACAAATTCTGCACATTTTAAACACACATTTATTCAACTCATTACCTTATGTGAAACTTCCGAAGAATATTTTCGCACAGAAACAATCACACGCTGTGTGATTTGCTTCTACAGTACGTAAAATAGCAAAACATTACCAAAAAGTCCGAAAAATTCCCAGTTTTTGCCCAAAAAAACCAGAAAAAATGTCATATTTCATGTCATATTTTACCCATTTTGATGTCATATTGTCATACATATTTTTGGGAAATTTATGTCATGAACTTCCGAGCCTTAGTCATAAGATGAGCAATAATGCTACCACCGCTGACACTGAAGTGAAAAGACGAGAGCAGATGCTCCATGTAGTACATTTATAATATTACCACCTTCATTCAAGGCACGAGCATCAAAAAGGAAAATAAAAAAGTATATGCAATAAACAGGCATCATCCTTTAACTTTCAACAAACAAATAAACCACAGAGTCCAGCCAGTCACCATCAGCCAAAGATGGAAACAGTAATAAAGGTATTACTTTCTCATAATATAATGCGCTTTAAAGCATCACGCCAAACCAGACACAAAAGTTTGTGTTTTATTATGTTTCTTTGTTTGTAAGTTTGATCATTAATTTTTAAAAGAATCAAATCTTGTTACACTAAAAAACTGAATGACTCGGAATGTTTATGAGATGATGGCAAGGTTTAATGCTCAGCTTTGTCCGCCTATAAACGTAATGAATTAGGGAAGTAAAGAGGAAATTTAAGGAGAAAGGGAAAATGGAAGAGTGAGAGGATTTTTTTCTCTTCTTCTATAGATGCACACGTATACAGTAAAATAGAGGAGCTGCAGTTACTTGAGTACATAGGGAGTAGAATAGTTGCGTTATTGCCGAAAATGCTTGGGTTATGTACATATGTAAGATTGGACATATATATACGTACTCAAACTCAACAAAAAGTTATATGCCTCAGCTTCAATATTACAACTTCTCCTTCCCTTCCTCTCTCTTCTCTCTACACAAGTCTTGCTCTTGCTCTCTTCCAACAGTTCCAAACTAAAGCTTACTCAATATAGGTATTCCAGAGTGAAGACTTTGATAAAAGATATTAGGCGTTTGTGACGAGTGAGTGTAGGACGAGCAAGAGGGGAGTTTTTGCTGCTGCTTCCACTGTTGTTGAGTTGAGCGAGACGAACCTCTAGGGATCTACACACCACCACCGTGTAATGTTTCTTTCCCCAAATGTTTCAGTTTTTATCACATGTGAGCTCAACCCCAAAGGACAAAGGCAGGCATTCGAGATAGGAAATATATGCACACACAAGCAACCACGCAGAGAGTTTATAATATTATGCGATATTAGAGTAAACGAGAGAAAAAAGGCTTGGCGGTGGTGGTAAGCCGGCAAGAGATATATGATGTGTTTAGGTCAAGGGAAAATTAACATTTTCTTTCAGGCCATTTTTTTGGTAATTAAATATTAGAAATGAACTAGCTGTCAGAGTTGGTGAGATATCTGAATTAATAAAATATGCATAAACACTTGTCGGTGGTGTTGCTTTCTTGTAAACAAAATAAATAAGAGATAGGGATTATATGTGCAAAGAAGGAAAACAGCGCAAGAAAAGAAAGAGGCATATAGAGGATTTTGCTGATCTTGGTGAGATCTGTTTCCCTCATCTTCCTCATTCTCAGCCGTGGCGGATAATAACTATGAATATTGCCACCACCAAAGACGATAAAATACACACAATGTACACAAATAAGCACACACAAAGGACGTAATACGAGTACAAGTGAGAGAGTAAGAAAAACGACAAGGCACTTTGAGAGAGTACTAAGCACAGCAACGGCACACATATTGTCAGAGTGATTCAGAAGGAGAATACGAAAGAAATTTGGATCTCAGATCTCACAGAGGATGCTTATGCAGTGTCTACTTGTCTATGATGAGGACTTTACACACGTCTCGCGTTACGT
Source organism: Willowsia nigromaculata (assembly GCA_034700605.1). Lineage (NCBI taxonomy): Eukaryota > Metazoa > Arthropoda > Collembola > Entomobryomorpha > Entomobryidae > Willowsia > Willowsia nigromaculata. The sequence goes on along the minus strand of JAQIXX010002709.1, from coordinate 17,943 downwards.
TTTAGTTGTATAAGCTTTTGTGTTTAATGTAATGTCATGAGCGTACGTGTGTTTTAGAAAAAAAAGTAACAATTGTATTTTCCGACATACATATTACGCGCAGTAGGTACATCATCAGAAAATTATCACTGCACTCTTATGAATGCATCTATCTAATGTGTAAAGTCCAGAGTCCATTACCAAAACCAAACGTTGAAACCTCTTGTCTGTTGAAGTAAAATGTATTAGCTTTGTTTCGTTGCATATTATGGTTCGTTCGTTCTTTCTACACCCTTACGGTCAACAACGTAACGAAACGGAAGCAACATGGCAAAATATATTCATCGCATTCAGGAGAAACAGTAGAAACAAAAGGAAGGAGTAAGCTAGAAACCTCTGAACCTAGAAATGGCAACTAGAGTTACAAGAAGAGAGGCAGTAGTAGCGAATCTTAGGACGTGTGCTTCGTTTTTTTGCCACTGTGCTATCAGACCAGAAAAGCTAAGCATAATGACAATGGTACTGCACTGGTTCTGGTACTTGTGCGGTAATAGCAGTATCAGCGGCAGAAAGAAACACCAGTCAAGATTGACTGACTCTCTGGCTGAAAAGATTGTCGATTCGTGTGTGCATCGTTTCCATTGCTCGATCGTGGTATTTTGCTGCTTCAGCATTCCGCATACGGCCGTTGTTTTTTGTCGAAGTCATTTTCGCGTTGAAAGAGAGAAACTGGAACTGTTTTTTGGTTGAAAAAAGTAGGAATGCTAACGTTGCTTGCTGGTATTCTCACAAAATAATACATAAACTGAGATTATGAGCGACAAAGAAGAAAACGAATTGGGTAAACGATGACGATTCTTGTTTCTTAGTGTAGACTCACAAGCAGCAAAAAAGAGTGTTATGACTGTTCATTGTTTGTAACTTTACATGAAAATGAAAGAAAAATACGGTAAAAGAAATGCGGTAAATTGCAAACAAGCAGTAGTGCTTACAGCAAACAAAGTAAAAGCTCTACATATAACAAGGTTGCAGTGCGAGAAAATCTTTTAAGGAATATCCTTCTGTCCTTGTCAAACTAAATCTCAATTGAGCTTGCTGCAGCGCAAGCAACTCTAAATGTATTGTATGAATGTAACAAGAACACAACAATGGCAATTTGCAAACGCGACTCATGCTTTCTATGTAAGTGTATCAAGTAAGAATTTCCGCTTAGATATTTTTCAAAATGCTTTTTGTGTCTCAGTCTCCACATCCACACTACATTGCTACTTTAAAAAAAACTTTTTCTTACCTCCCGGTTTGTATTCAATTCCATCATTGAAGCATAGGTACTTGCAGTAGACTCCTTCCTCATCTCTCCATACACGGCCTTTGATGGGTTCCTTTTTCCCTTGTACAGGAATCAAAACTTCTTCGTACTCATCAATGTCCACTGCGGAAGATGATGAAGAAGATGCTGATGGTATGATAGAGTGAGATGCACCAGGATCCACAGATGAGTTTGCTCCGGTTAAATTTTTTGAAAATATTATTTCGCCAGTACCTTCACTACCACCAACACCATTCGTTTCCCCTTTTGAGCTCAAGGCGGGCGACGAAAATGAAGATGAAGAGGCAACACAAGTACCACTGTTACCGTTACCACTTGTACCTACAGAATTGTTCCCTGTTTTGTCCACTTGACATCCAGAGTTCTTTGAATCACTTGAGTTATCACTGTTTTGGAGGAAACTGGAGTTGTCATTTGTCGCTCCAGAGAACAAAGGTGTCAATGAGATACGTGCTGATGAGGTTGACTGTCCAGTTGAACCAAAACTATTATTATTATTATTGCTACTTGTACTCTGAAGACTGTAGATACTATTTGTGGAAGATGAAGAACTTGTGGTGTGGCTACTACTACTATTTTTCTGCCTTGAAGAACTCACATTAACACCAGTGCTTAAAATGTTTGCACTGCCGGATGAACTTGAACTTTCACGAGTGGGTGTTGAGGGAGCACTACCACCACTTCTGTGCCTTTGTGAATGATTTGATAATCCCGATGCATTATTTGTACTTCCGGCCTGACTAAAGTTTTTTGTATCCTGCTGATGCCTTTGGGCATTCCCAGTTCCAGACGCAGCAGACGATCCACCAGTACTTGCGGAGCTTGACTTGATATTTTTTCCGCTAGTTCCACTATCCTGCTTTTCTCTGGAATCTTTTCCACCTGAGGAAGTCTTTTCTTTCCTTGGACTACTAGTGCTTGTTTCACCGTTTGATGAGGATCCTTTGGAGTCAGTCGTTTTGGCTTCCCTAGAACGCTTCGAGCCCGTCTTTACTTTCTCTGGTGTAGCAGTAGAAGTGGTGGAAAAGGCGCTATCCGATTTTCCAAAATTATTTCCTCCAGAAGCGGCCGATGAATTGCTCGCTTTCCCTTGCGATCTCCCATGCAAATTTTGTCTGTCTGCACCGTTCCTAGTGTTTCCACCACCACTTCCGGTAGTTGAATTATGATTTCCATTTTCGTTACTGCTACTGTTGTAACTCTTTTCCTCCGAGGAGCCGGATGACTCTGTGATCATCCTGAACCCTTTATTTTAGGAAGGCGAAGCAAGGTTGATATCTGTTTGCCTTAGACTTGGGACATCATTTATCTCAGATTACAATTCCCTACAATCAGTGAATTTAAAAAATACATTTTATTACTGTATTTTAAAATTTGAATTACAAATATTTTTTCTCTAATAAATGAAAATGAGATTGCTGAAAAATCGGCTGTAACGTTTAATGCATGTTTACCGCTTAGTGCCTACCACATCCAACTTTAGTATGCTTATATGCATATTAAAGTTTCAGTTAACAGTACTGTCTCTTGTTTGTATTTGTAATTGAAATTAGTACTCCAGAATTTTTAATACACAAACCATCATTACTTCGATTGGGGAGAATTCAGATTTTGATGAAACGAAAAAGACTTTACAATTCTTTAATTAATCGGTAAAATAAACGGTTGTAAAAATGGGATAAATTTATTTTCTCCGATAATTGTTAGAGGAAGTCTTGAACTCCCACCGTAACTTTATTACAGGAAGAAAAATAATGCACTCGACAAGGAGTGAGTGATGGGTCACCTGCTATATGGCATATAAAACCTACTATTGATGGACGATGAACCAACCCCAAGGGGAAGGAGTAGAACAATTTTACTTAAAATCATTTCTTCCCTGAAACCCAAAACCAAGGAGCCTTTTTAAAACATTTCAGCGAAATATGATCACGCGTTTTTAAGAGTTATCAGTTATCGTGCCCGCTGAAAGACAAATGTCGTAAAATCAACCTAACTTTCGCGTATAGGCTCTCATGCGGCGTAATAATTCCTAGAACTAAACTGAAATTAAAACATCCTTTCAAAAACGTATTCATGAAATCTCTTGAAAATGCTTGTAAATGGACAAACTCCATTGTTGAGGTATTTCCTTTAGAACCATTATGTAGTGTAACTTCCTAACTTCTCGTCATAAAGAGACCGTACTTTTAACTATTACATGTCTATTTTATATTTCAATGCATTGCATGACTTCTTCCACACATGTCTAATTAAGTCATCATTTATCTAACAAGCCAAGTCAAAGGAAAAGAACACACATTTAATGACTGTAAAACCAGACTGATTTTTATTTGATAATAATTACAATCTATAATTCTGTTCATTTATATCCGAGACTTCTGTACTCATTATCGTCATCTAATCCGTGTGTTCTCTTCTGTAGTATCATCTTGTATTACCATATCAGATCAAAGCCCAAAAAACCAAATATTTAATAATAAAAAGCAGGCGATGAACGTGTATAAAAACCAGGTGCTCCTCAACAACAACGCAATCTTCCTAAAAAGTGGAATGTTAACTTTTTTTACACTTCTGCATAAGCATAGTACATATTTTTTATCATCCTCCACACGCTCACACATAAATACTCCTCTTCAGTCGATATAAATATATTTATATTATTGTAAAATAACGAAATACATAAAAGAAAAGCCCTAATCTTCTCCTGCTGAGAATTTTTAACCTTTACGCAGGTGAAGTTTAATAATAAAAGAACAGCGCCTATATGTGTAGCAACATGTTCTTCCTGAGAGAGGCAATCAGTTGTCGAATGATATATATGCATGCTTAACTTGCTTGCATGAGCTATACATAAGAAAAAAGGAGAGACCACAAGAAGAGCGATGTTCCGCTTAAACCCTTTTTTACAGGTATATTCCATTAAGCAACCTAAAAAAAGTGATAGTAGTCGTAGTGGACGTTTCTTCTTTTCGGAGAAACAGTTTTGTTGCAGTATAGCTTGGTTGTAGTAGCTCTTTTGCTGCTGCTTTCGTTTCGACTCATTCTTTTGAGTCTGAACTGAACACAGTGAGCAAGGGAACAAGCGCTCTCAAACAAGCACCAGAGAACCAGCAGAAGTACATACATAATATTACAAGTAGGAGTTAGAGAGATAACAGGAAAACTTTTGGCATCATCTGCAGATAGTAGATCGACACTGTGGCATTCTATTGATGTTGGCACAACCACACACAGGATCTCTCTCTCTCTCTCTTTCTGCAAATTACCTGCTTTCTTCAGTTGGCAACTGAAATATACCGTTTCTGTTTTTCTCTCTCTCCCTGTTTCTCTTTACACAAAGAATGATTACAAATTATAATGTCTGATCATTTTCCTTTATAACACAAAGAAACAATTTTATTCACTGTCATGATATCCCATCATACTTTATGAAGTCGCTACTGTAATTTTTTTTTTAAATTCAATTTAAACAAAAGCTGAATACATCCACTCATGTAGGGAAATCAGTCGTAAAGTAAAAAAAAAAATTATGAAGGAGTAGCGAATAATTGCATTGCTACTGTCGTGTGGAGCAAAATAGGAATGGACGTGCAATGGTACATGTCAAAAAAGGGGATATGGATGATGGGGTGATTAGCTTATTAATAATTTCACTTTACCGAAAACAACTAAATAAATTCAAAAAGGTAAAACACAATGCATAACATCACAAACAGCATATGTGCATCATCGGCAGATAATATCAAATTCTAAAGCATACATCACTTTTCGTAGTATGATCATTAAATAATATGCATATTTACACGAAGAATGGATGGTTGCAAATGAAAAATGAAGGTTAGTGGCAAAACAAGTTCATAAATAATGAGTCAATCAATACGAGAGCGACTTTATAAGAAAAATTGATAACGGTCGGATCTGGCGTGAGATCAACCAGATACTGTAATAATAAAATATGGTATTACTGCCCAAAAGGGTCTACTGTCATGTAGTTACACAGTGCCAGCATCATCATCCTTATTTCCCCTCTACTCTATTCCCCAAAAACGAACACTAGACCAGAAAGAGAAATACAAACTGTGCAAACCAAACCAGGAGAGTTGTGTGCGTATGAAAGATAAGTCTGCGCTATATGGGCTTTCACAGCCAGTTGAATGCTTCACTATTATGCCATTGCCAGTAGATATAGATGCTTACCTTTTCCTTCTTTGATGCTTCCTCAATGTAGATGTTATATAAATTCATATAAAAGCTTGTAAAAACTGAACTTCTTAGTCCTTATGCTTATTATGTGATGCTGAGTGAGTATCGATGCTGCAACTGGCTAAGCATGCAGCCGCTATCACCACCAGCAAACTTTAGTTGGTCGTGCAGAAACAGAGGAAACGCACAAAAAACAGTGTACACTTATTAGTATAAGAATACAACATACATATGTCCATACACAAACTGGTACATCACCACCACCGCCACTATATCATCATATTCATCATCATCATCATCGTCACCCCACACACAAAGTACGTGTACACAAGCAAAAATGCATTTTTCTTCAAAACAGCACGGAGCACACATTCATTTTCAGTCAGGATGATGTTAATAAATAATATGCTTGGTGCATAAGTAGAAAATGGACAGATAATGATGAGACGAGAGAATGGGATGACGAAGACGATGATGATAACGATGAGTGACTTGACTAATACGCATACATGTGAAGTTTTAACAAAACTGAATGAGCTGCTACCACTGCTACCTTCCTGCGGTTGTAAAAATGCCTAAAAACTGCACTAAAACAGAAATCAAAATCCAAGCCCATAATCCATTTGCCAAGTTAGTTATACAGTTAGAGTGATATTAAGGATCTGGCTAGATAGACTCGAAGAAAAATTATAATGAACTACTAGTACCACTTCGTTTATTATTATTACGTGAGAAGGAGAGAGAAATTGCTAAATCAAAGACATAACACAAACCATGTTATGCATGTCAGCTAATTTACCTATTTTGTTTTCATAAAGGTTGAGTGTGAGAATATTACCACTACATGCATTCCTACTCATATGCCGATTTAAAAGACAAAAGCGAGAAATTGTAGCACACGAGATAACCATACAGGCCAAATGTTAGGACTCTACCAAGTGATTTAACATTGACTTACTTCACAATCTGATGTTTAAAATTAAAATCAACATGTCAATAGGTAGAGTAATAGGCAGGTAGGTAGATATACAATTTTATCATTATGCAGCTGCAATCGTGACTAATGAGAATAAAAAAATGTTAAAAGTGCATGCTTGCGTAGGTAGTGCACGTCTCTATAATTATGAATCACATAAATATTGCATTAATGTAAACAGAGATGAGTTTCGATTGTTAGAGTAAGTTTACAATGTTTATATGATACCATAACGCACCCAACTTTCAGGATTCTAACAAGAAGTAAAACACTCAGAGAGTACATGGCCATATGGACAACTCTGCGTAAATATGCCTTTAGTTTGATACAATGTACTACAAAGTAACGTGTACACTATTCTAAATTGTCTATTGTATTGCGTTGGGCTTGCATGTTTCTGCATTATTTCTTTATATGCTAACTTGTTCTACATGTTATGTTCATTAATGTTTTTATTATTTTATGCTTTACGACGAAAAGACAGAAAATGGATTGGAAAGCCAAGAGGATGTATCTCTATAATAGTTGACTAGCTGAGCATGTATAGGCCTGCCAACAAGATTGATAGCTTGGAAAATTAGAAAAGATTCCTTGATCTACAACTCACCAATAAAGAAGCATACTGATTTATAGGGCATTCACTGCACCATTACCAAAAAATGTTAAATCCTCTGTTTAGTTGGAGGGTATAGAAATGCAATATCTATCAGGTTCTAGACAATTAAAAACAAACACTATCTGCTCTTGTTCTGGATGTTTGCATTGCATCGAATGCGTGTACACCTAACACAATGGTAGCATTTGAGTACACAAGTATTTATGTACAACCATACACTAACTTTTACTTGTATAACGTGCACTACGTACACCAACGGAAAAGACCTTACGTAAGAAAAGCGCTGCAGTCTAGAGCTATATGCCATCCCATTTTCTGGAAAAGAGAAATATCAGCAAAGCAACTTACTTCCGTACGCTGATATCGTAGTTTTTCCAGTCAACGCTTTAGTTTTCTAGCTAAACTGTGATATGCTAGTGGTGACTAAAAACGATATGCTGGAAGGGAAATGGGTAATGCATTTCTTGAGAACGAGCTTCCGCTTTACTCATTCATGGACAAACTGTCAGGAACTTTTGCAGTTTTCAGCACATAGCAAAGAGACAAAAAACAACATCTCAATTTAACTCTGCTGATTATTTGACGTGCTTAATGGTGAATGGGGACCGAATCTTGTAATTTTAACATCAAAGTTGTTTTCTCCACAATATTTACGACATGCTCAATAAAATGATGTATGAGAAAAACAGTATCTCATGAATGAGCACAAAAATATCGTGACTATAAATAATTTACTTGGCTAAAGGTGTGCTGTGATGAAGCCCGCCTTCTAAGTGTTGTTAAAAATTAAATATTGCATTTTCATGGCAAGTACTACGATTTTAATAACACTTTACAAAGGAGGACCTGCCGAAACTAATGTTTATAAAAATCCATATGGAGTGCTTGAAAATATTCTACATATGTAGCCAAAATACGGAAAGTTCAGATATGTTTTTTTAAAGAAATCGCTAAAAATATAAGCACTGAAATAACTAGCGCAAAAATACATTGCTTTAGTAGCTTTTCGCATTTCACTTAAACAAGAAATAACTTGATAAAGAAACTTTGATTGAACTTTGGAAAGGAAAAAAATGATGTACGTATTCTCAAAAAGGATGCATATTGATTCGAAGTGGGTATACATACTGGAACTAGCCATAATAATTATGTTTAACAATTTGTTTGGGGAATCAAAGCTACTTTTGTTTGAAAGCAGAAGGTATTGCTTTATATAGGCAGGGTTATATATATATAATTAAGAAAACATAATGTTTTATAATCCTTCAGCCTAATATTATTACAAAGTGCATACGAAACACACACACCAAATGACAGGAAATGATTTTTGAGTTTGGAAATCGTAGAAAGCAATGCAAGATGTATAACGCGTTTTGTGAATAGTAAAAAACACTAAGTAACTATAAGACGTTGAGATTGAAGTTAGCTTTTGGCCCTCATAACTGGAATCGATCGTGAGTGAACTGAATTTACTTTTGATGATTTCTACGATTATTCGTTATTATTATATACACTGAAGCAATAATATAAACAAACAGTAGCAATTTATATGAATATTTACCGAACGAAAAAATGCAACATAGGTAAGCTGTTATATTTTAATGTGGTTTTGATAAGTTGGTCCAAATTGATATAGTTTACGAATAAATCGAGTGCGTTTAATTCTAACTTTTGTCAGTGTACGTACAGTATTCCAAAGATAAAATGAGATAGATACTCTCAACAAAATACTAGCACAGTAACACATTTTTACAATGAGTAAAATTTGTCTACAATTTTATGAGTCAACGTAATACAAAGACTCTTTGGTGGGTACTACATGACATGAGTCACATTTCATTCTTCCATGAGTTTCTCTAATTTCTTTACGAACGTGGATGAGATTTATTCAGAATACAAATACGAACTACTTATTGTCTTAATTACGAATTTTGTATTTGTATAAGAATGTATACATCTCTAAAAGAATGCATACAAAATGTGCTAGCAAAAGTCATCAAAACAATAAACTTTAGGAGCTTTTAAAGCTTACATCATACATTTTCTTAAGTTTTGTCCCCGCATTATGACGATATGACAGATATGGTAAGTCACAGATATATTATGTGTAAAGGGAATTGTAAAACCTTAAAATATGTAGTGAGTTGTTCTAGTGAGTGAGAATAAGTAATACACGGAGCTCTGCTGTTATGAAAGCATCCTTCATAATAATATGTCAAAGAAAATCTTTTACTATCATGTTTTGAGCGCATCAATGGAATAATTCTGTTTTGTCAGTACAATATTTTGGAGGGTATAGGTATAGTCAAAGACAAGGGGATATCAGCTTTATCACTACTAAGCCAACTATATAAACAAAATGAAAATGAGTGCGACTTATACACAAAAAGTAATACCTCTGCATTCCCCAGACATGTATAGATTTTATTGACTTGTTGTGAAGTTTTCAAGAAATGCTCTACTGATATGTACGCTGACACACAAAGCATCACTACCACCAGTCACTATTCCACTATGAAGATTCATTGTACAACAACTCCATTCTTTCTTTATGTAAGACGACAACGAAGAAGACTTAAGTAGAGGAACTAGCAAGGAAAATAATGATGCTGATGCGATGTGATAGCAGTGCAGTGGCGATGCTTCCGTAGAAAGGGATTTTCAACTTTGCAGCAGCGGCCTTTTACTTATTTGAACTGTTTCGTCTTTTGTTAAATCAGTCATTTTATACCCATGCATACTACCTACTACCAACTATATGCACACTTATTTTATAGGTAACCATTTCCCCTGTACACTAAATTTTATGTACTCCCACTGATTCCAGCTTATTTCATTCAAACTCGTGTATTTTCTCTTGGTGCCACAAAATCAAAATCTGTACGACAGAATAATATAACACCAAAGATTTTCACTCCTTGATTTGTTCTTTTAGTTTTCAGTCAAAATCATCTATCTCTAAACCCCTTTCATCAACTTTGCAATGTACGTACATACTTTGGAAGATTTGTTGCATCATAAGTTTAATGACACGAAAAGCAAAAGCTATTTCAAAGTTAAGAATACCAATAATGATGTACTTTTAGTATGATCCATCTGACAATGATCTGTTGAGATCTCAAAATGCTCTCAACCTTCGCCTTATGGAGTCGGTGGATTTTTATTAATTGTGACTATTGGGAGTTGGCGATAGATAGAAAACGATTAGAGGGTTTTAGTACATAGAGGAAGAGTAAAAAGTATCGCACCTAACAGCTTTAAACTAAGCTAGCTAATTAAAAATGGAAACATGGCTGTAAACTGCGCCACCATTTTTTATGCTCGCTGACATCTACGAAAACAAAAATACCGTAAAATCTAAAATAGACGCCCGGTGTCTACGTGCAATATCGAATTTTTCGTCCGTAGACGCCGGGGCGTTTATTAAAGGGGGGCGTAATAGAGTGGGGCGTCTATTTACTCCGTCAACTTTTTGCTATTGAACATTTTCTAAATATCTTCTTCGTAATGCATAAAAACGAGATAAAAACTAAGATTTCTATGTAATATTTCATGTTCTCTGTGTTGAAAATACACATCTAAAGCAAAAGAGATCAGATACTGTGTTTTATGATAATTTAAATGCGTGCATATAATACTGTAGTACATGCGACATTCCTCAGAATTTTTTTGAGGGGCCGTCTATTGGAAGGGGAGGCGCGTAATAAAGGGGGTGTGTATTTACTCCGCCAACTTTTTAGTCCGTAGATGCCGGGGCGTCTATTAAAGGGGGCGCGTAATTCCGAAGAGGCGTCTATTTCAGATTTTACGGCAAGTGTGTATGATACAAAATTATTACATTCATAATTTTTGATTCTGCCAAGTATCTGTCAAACTAAAGTCGATATTTTTATCCTACTTTGGATGCATGCAACCTATTATGATACGTTCAATGTCGATTCCCGAATGTTTGTAAGCTTTGGGTGCTTTTAAATTCACTCTTATACCAAGTACTTTCAACTTCAGGAGAATACAGTTTGGAGTTAAATAAAATATAGTTGTTCTCATATGAGACCCCTAATGCTTCAATTCAATTTAGATTACTTTTCAGCAGTTATTCAGAAAGTTCAAGATGGCAAAATAATTTTCATATCAAAAATATTTTAAATGCAAGTTAATTACTAATAGTAAGGCAAATTTTACTACAAAACTTAACTGAAGGACGCATCTACCTGCTGGATCCGAAGCTTATTCCACTGTTCACGCACACTCTCGTTTAAAGACTCACTTTGATATTTGACATTTTTAAATGATTAATACCACGCACAATACCTGCTTGGGTAGATAAATCATCAAAAACACAATACAATATACATGATCCACTCGTTTTACCACTGTAATATTTTAATCTGCTATATTCCAGCTAATTAATTAAAAAATATAAACGAATAAAAATTAATCGATGAAAACTATCATGTTCTTCAATCTACAAACTTAAACTCGTGTATGTTTTGTTACAATACCCTCGGCTTCGCTTGCTTGCTTCGCTCTGTTTTTGACCAAAAGTGATGGCACGACAAAACAGATGAGAAAACTACAATGAAATAATGATAATATTCGACCAGCACACATTCTACATACTAATTGCGAATTGCAATACCGCACCGCTTCAATATGATCTCACTACTTGTAGTATGAACTAAAAATTGCTTTGACAGCTCGGTACAATCGTTCCAATCCCATTTATAAGTTGATTTGTTGTTGTTTATTTGAATTTAATTTATATAGATTTAAATATTTATAGAATAAATAGATTTGAATTTGAGGCTTCTATTTCCCTTCAAGATGTCATTGTTTTTAATTCAAAAAGTCAATGTTACATTATGCTTCATCGAATATACATCTGCATGTCTTCATTCACCTCAATTAGCTCAAAGCAAATTTGTCTTTTTTTTGTATGTTAGCGTACTCTTGCTCAAAAGTTTATCAACTCACATCAATGCATTTTAGAGTTAAACACACTGGCCTTGCGGAAACAAAAGTTTCTCACCAAATCACTAGCCAGGTAAATTCACGTAATTGAACCAACTACTAAATCTAAAGGCAATAAAAAACTAGAAACCTCCTTGAAAGAATGTAGTTAAGTATAAATACAGTATCAATATGGAAGTACTTACACTCGTTTTTTCTTAAAACAATAAACCTACAATGACAACCTGGCAGCTTTTGACAAAGGCTTTGGTGGTGATGGCATTGTTTTTATGCACAATTGTCTCATTTGATAGTTATTATTTAGTTAGCACCTAAACCAGCATTTCAGTTGTAGTCCAATTTGCCTAAGGTTTAATGCAATACAAAATACAAATATATACCATCAAGTTAAGAAGAAAGAGAAATGTTTTTTTTTTAAATATAAAGAACATCATCATCGTCACATAACATAGACTGCAATCGAAGTAAATTCAGTTGCTTGAAGCAAAATCGTGAGATTATATTCCAACCAAGCAAACTGCTAGAATACAAATACGACAGGATATAGAAGAATAGCCGCAGCACACAACAAAAAACGGGAGAAATGGAAGAAAAGGAGTGAGTGAGAGTGAAGTGAGGGAACCGCTAAAGTAGATACGCACGGCACGGTGATCGTGATGATGATGACGCGTCGCGATACACACAAAGCTGTAGGTATATGCATAAAAGGATCAAATAAATGGCAAACTTTACAGGGCCATTAGGAAACACATCAACCCAGTTAGATGCATCATAATGTGCACGGAAGCCAGGGAGACATCACATAATAACAGTTTATTACAGTTCTTCTGGTGGTGGTAGCTGTTTGTGCTAACTCCTTGCTTTTGCTTGGATGCTGGCTAATATGATATGACGATGCATGATACTTCAAGTCACAACCGTCGTCGTCGTCGTTGCGTACCTATAGTACGTAATGCATCTAGCTAACTAAACTGGTGTGTTGCGTGAGTGTGAGCTAAAAGCTAACTAAAAAGCTAAATGAAAGGGCAAATCCACTGCATAGCATAAGCCGCCAACAACAAAAACCTTGTTGTAATATGTGTAATCGCAAACTATATCGTAACATAACATCATCTTCATCATCAACTCACGGCAAAGCAAAAGCACAACAATGTTGAACTTCTTGATTATCATTATCAAAAAATATGTGAGTGAACCAACAACTGCTGACTACTGTGTGTCTATGAGCGTATCAAATCATCACAGCACATGCATAAAATATTTTTAAGCTGCTTCACTTCACTCAACTCTTTCTATTAATGCCACCGTGTATCATCATCATATATGGATTTATATTTTCATGCTCTTTCTTTGCAATAATCATAATAATAATAATAGCATCTCCATATTCCTCTCTCTTTCTCTTAACCACCAAATTTTTTGCTCGTTCACCACAATTGAACCGCTTGCTTGCAAATGTAGTATTTTAGTCAAGTACAACGAGTCCCAAATTTTCTGCATGCGAGCAGCATTTTATACCGACAAAAAAGAAAACAAGCTAGTTATCTTAAGTCTTAAGGGAAGAGAAGAAAAGGCTGCGTCTCTATAATATTATGTATCTATCTCAATCTGGCTGAATGAATGCGTGCGAAACAGTTCCTTTTGAGTTGCTGTTGTTGCAACACAATGCATAGACCATATAGTTGCACCCTCACAAGTATCAATGCCTTATAGCATCAAGAAAGAGAGAGTCGTTTACCTGAAATCCCAAGTTTACTAGGATTTCAGAGGTTCTCACGGGGAGTTTTTGAATGTGATTTTGCAGAACCACTACTATCAAATCAAATACTTGAAAAAAAATTACCTAAAACGTGTCTGGTATCGGGGATACGGGCTCTAAAGATCAATATAATATGAATTTTCTATCAATGCATAGTGACAAATGGTGATAAGTTTCTCGATAAGTATGCAAAACTATATTGCTATAAAGGATTCTTTATTAATTACTTAGGAGAGGAGCTGAATGTTAATCTTAAATTTCTAAGAAGGAATGCTTAAGCCCCAATCTACATTATATTACTTTGTACTTATTTTTCGTATATTCAACTCAAACAATGAATGCGGTTTAAATTTATGATTTTATTTTATCATTATTACAATTTAATTGCATAGGGTCAGTTATAGGCTCATTACAAGGATTTGTGAGCATCCAGCATAATATGAACCTTTCTTCCTTTTGTTGCTAACCCTATATGAATACCTAAGACCTTTAGGCTAAGCATTAGCTCATCGGTTCATTTACACTAATATACATAACATAATCAGTCCTATATTTGTAATTGCAACTGGTAAGAAGTAGCTTAACACAACGACTTCCTGTACATTAACTGTCTTCCAAAGTTTCACAACTTTTGTGTCTCTGTGGCAAGGTGAACTTATTGGTTCAAGAATATTTTTATTCATTATATACAGAATGCTTAAAAGTTTCAATACAAGATGCACTTGAATGCACTGTGATGATGAAACCGTGTTTTTATATAAGTATCTAAACTTTAGGTTTTGTACGCTTGCTTCCTAACATGTAATAGAAAAGTTATGCTCAAAGGTTCCCTTTTCTTATATGCCTATATTTACACAACAAATTCAAGTTCTCTGACTGAGTAGATATACGTTGCATGCATTAATAAGGACGGCGATATAGTGAGGAATCTACTGCTATTATATTATACAGACAGATGTGCGTAGTTCGTTTCGTATAGAAGCAGAGATCTTTCTCGCGTAGAACTACTAGGTGTAAATGCATGTCTTCTGAAATAAATGCATGAAGTAGGTATGTGTATACAGTACACATGAAGCATCCCCACCACGGTACGCAAGAGGCTTTTTACACATACATACATACATTTGATTGTTATATTTATATGGGTCCATGGTTCAGCTACCACTACACCAAATCGACGAAAAATTATATAGATATAAGGTTCATAGGTATATAGTCATTTTGTGGGAGCACAAGATGATATATCTAGGCATATATGTATGTATACAAATATGAATATTATTTTATGCATCTGCCTGCGTAAGTACATGCCAATAGGGATATAGCATGAGGATTATAGATTCATCGTGATGATGATGAATGCAAGTAAGCATATACTCTAGTCTATACAGGAGCTTTATACTTAACAAAATTTGATACCAGATATTAACACAGGAAAGGGACGAGTAAACATGTGAGTAAACCAGTAAAGACATGGTGCACGCAGATTGATGCTAATATTGGAAACAGCTTGGTATTATCAGATCTGTTTAAATATGTTTCAAAACTTCAATTGAGAATTCAAATGCACAAATCTGCTTCCAACACTTCGCCAATTACATTTGCCTATTTGATAATCCACGTAACAACATTCAAAGAGAGAAAATATGAAGTTTGTAAAACGCTGTAAACTAGCCCACTATCCAAGGTCGTAGTTTAAAACGGCGATTTTATCTGATCTTCTAAGAAGAGTTATAAATATGCATGGCATATGTAATTTTCATAAATTCCAGCAATCCAGCGGCGGAAGCAAATGTGGCTTGTTACATACAGTGGGTGTTATTGCCGTCGACATAAGTCTAGGTGAATCTAACGTGAACCATTTGATCCATAGCAAAAATGGTGTATTGTAAAAAGAAAATACTCAAAATTAGGGTGCTTAATTGAATGATATAAATGTGCATAAGATTGCATTGATTAAATTGATTTTTAAGATCGTTGCCGAGAGCTGAATTATTTTTAAAATAACTGATTCACTTTGTGTTTGAGAATTTTGAAGAAAAAAAATGCATTTCAGAGTTGCCATGCTGGAATCATATAAATATATAATATAAGATACGCTAGCAAACTATAATACCATCTCGGTTTACATTTACACATACGTGATGTGATATGTGTTTTTGTCCTTCATGTATGAGCGTACATAGCCAAGCTCGAGTAGCCCTTTGGTTTGCTTCGTATGCCTTTTCGTGCTCCCTAACCCTTCCTCTGGTGTCTAAAGAATATTATGAAACATGAGGTTTTATCTATCACCAAACTGTCTCTGAAATGTGAATGTGTATTGCCGTGACCTAAGCTTGAAGACAACCTTACTTAAGTCAACAAAACTCACCGAATAATATAAATACCTTTTGATCTGCTTTGCCTTAGCTATGATATTTTTCATTCACAAACAACACTTACAACATCACATCATCTTTAGAAAAACACGCAATGCCAGCAAAATGAACGCGATAAATTGTGCCTTCTTCTAATCCATCAACAACGCCGCCGTCAAGGCAAGGACTTTTGTATTAAGATTATGAGGAGTATTGACATTGTGAAGTGAAGAATTCGAAATGCTTTAAGAACGTTTGAGTACATTAATTTGTTATTTTGTTTTGTGTTATGCACTGCTGCAATACTAATGTTTCACTTGGATTTTCACACACATATGCATACAAGCTCGCATTGATTTAATAAACGCTATTCGTTTGTCGAAAAATCATCTTTCACGGTATAACCAAAAAGAGTGTTTTAATTCATTTTTAAATGTGTAATAAATCCAATGATGAATATGAGCTATCCTCATCTACATCATTTATGTAATTTTTTAAACGTTTTAAGTCATAACAAGAGATCTGTTAAATAGATATTATTATTGGTGACAAAAAAGTAAAAGCAAGTTTAATGCTAGGATTTAGGAACCGAAAGTTAACGGGGAAAAAATCTATACATGCCCATTACTGCATCGCATACTGGACTGTAGGTGGTCTAGATAGTGGTCTCCTTAAATGCAGTTAATAAACTGGTAAAGTACTTACTTCCAGCATTCCTTGCTCGCCAAATACACACGTTGAGCAATGAAAGGTGTCTCAATTAGTAGAATATGTCCCACAATACCAAGAATTGGAAATTACTTCAGTTATTATTATGAACAGAACTCATTACGTGCCAATTATGCTTGCCTTCTTTTGCAAGTGATCATCACTTATGTAGAAGATGAACAGAACCTCTATTATACTATGTTCATGTTATTCCAACAACAAAGGTAGAAAGCTTTCGCAGAAATTCTTAAAGACAGATATTATTAAGTCTTCAAAACTAATACCAATCAATGCAAATTCATCACACAATATTATATTCTGTTCGCTTTAAGGTTTTGTTGTGCATATTTTTCCCGTTTATGTATTATTTTACTCAGGTTCAGGGGGACCTCTTCACAAACTTTTCTTCATACATCATCAATATATTGTACTTTCTGGTATGTCAGCAAGTTTTAAGCTATATAATAGAAAACATGGCTTAGTTTTTTTTAAGTTCATTTTCTCCGTACAATAATGCTTAGCTAAATTGTGAAATTAATTTTTCGTAGTCAAAAATATTGATGACCGTAGATAAAACAAACAATTTTCACAATTTATTTACTCTTTGAACCAAAAATATACAAACATGAAAGATGTCTTGATCTTGCTTGTGATGAAGTTATAAAGCCATAAAATATTGCAGCAAACAGCTTTTTTCAAATATGGCTTCCTCCACATGACATAATATGAACGCATGTTGTCGATTTCTTCATACATACATCCCAATACTGCTAAATAATGAGTTTAGGTAATCTGTAGTAAACTTCAGATCGTCAGATTGAATGAATATGTTATGTTCAGATAGTTTAAGTTACTATTAGTTAATAAATCTGAAACTTGAAACTTATAAAATGTTACCAAATTAAAATTAATATGTACTATTATAGGTTCAGGTGGTAAACACAAGTATTGATAATCGTAATAATGGCAGAGGTTCCGAAATACAGATACAAATGTATTTAAATACGTATTTCAAATACTTTGAAGTATTTTGTATTTGAG
>JAQIXX010002708.1:0-22988 GCA_034700605.1 Willowsia nigromaculata | reverse complement strand
ACGATATTTATTTTCTCAAGCTTTCGGTTTTAAGCAAAAACCATCATCAGGAGATACTATGTAACAAGAAATTAGTTAATGATGTATAGCGGAGTGCATGGATGCCATTATTGAAAAAATTATAACATGTAAATTATGATCCCAAATAGCTTGTTATTGTATTTTAAAAGTTTTATTGCTCAAGCTTCGTTTTTGCCTAATCCCAAGGCATGAAACGGATGTCCCAATGTCCCCCTTCCAAAGCAAAAATGTTGCCATTCCCATCCTATTAAAATGGTAGTGAAAATCATTTATTACAGCATTCATAAGTTTTCAGCAATAAGAGCAAAAAATGGTGATGGATGCTGATTCCTCACCTCATATTGTGCTGTCCCATCTCTCCGGGAATGGATTCTTTTATAGTTTCTAGTAATGTACGTATTAACATTAAAATTGACAAAAATGTGAACTTTGTGACCAGTTAAATGGTTATAATTTCCTGTGGGTTTATGTCCACTCATGGTCTAAAATATAGAAAGTTGTACATAATTCGGGCAATTGTTTATTTTACTGGTCGCCAACACAAAGTAAAAAAGTACAACACTTACTTCTGTTCCACCACTCACAACAATCCTACAGTTTCCACGCTCGCTGTCGCACGCTCTTTTAAATTTAATCAGACCATTGATAGTGCTCTCTTGCATTCCATCTAGGCTTGTGCATCCTACTCTATTTTTGTCCCAGCAGCCTCGACTGGCATATAGTGTTATACCTGTTCAAAACAAGTGGAAACATTTCCTTAGATTTTTTTCATAGCTATTAGCAGATTGTACATGCATAATAAATACATGTTCATGGACACATAAACTATCATAGTTGGAAAATGTGTATAATCATTCTATAAATAGATGACATAACTCTATAAGTAGTGAAAAATTCAAAGTTTTGATGTTAGTTGTGTAATTGTATAAACTAAATTTTTAAAGCATTCTTGTTTATAGGGTCTGCGCTAATCAAACATAAGTAAAAAGTCATATAAATACGTCTAACGTCCTTGTCGGGCTAACATTTTGTGCATCGGCAAAAGTCTCAAAAACGTTGCGATAACCACTGTTGTGAGGGATCAAATTTGTTGTGGAAGTGATTTTATCATGCAAGTAAATGGAGATTAAGCTAGAATGTTTTTTCAGGTCAGAAACATACCATCACCGCAACATATTTGAAACTTGTGTTTATTGAAAAATGTAAGATCTACAATAGCTTTAGTTAGATACGACTTCTTACTGGTCTACTAGCCCAGACTCCATTAAAAGTGGCGTAGGGTCTTTGGAGTACAGTATTGCAGAAAGGTTACCTTCGGCTCTAAGTCTCTGCTCGTTCGACTCGTGGCTTAACTGGCGGTTTGACTGGTAACTCGGCTGGGGGTTCGACCTTGCCCGGAAGACCGACCAGTGGTCCGACTGGTGGTTAGATGGTTGCCAATAGTTATGCCAGCTGTTGGAGGGAACAAACCAGCCACCTGGTTTGTTATCGTAATTGTTATAGGTCGCTCTAAAATTATAAATAGTCTCTTTAACAATATGTTCACTGCACCAGCGCAGGGAGGGGTGGGCAGGCAGGGCTCGAGCCCTCCCCTGGCGAAAAAGAAAAGGAGAAAAATTCTAAGAAACAAAACAGCTCAGAATTGATTAATAATATTTTCTTCAAAGTTCTGCTCTCAAAAAAGCCCAAAATTACCTTCATATTTATTTTTTCTAAAACCTCACTAAAATTCACAATAGCATTTCTCGTTTGCGTTTCACGGTCAAAATCTGCGTATTTTTTAATTACATTCATATCTACCCCAAATTATGGAACTATTTCAAAAGTCGTTATCATAATTTAAATCAAGTGTTACATTACTTTAATGTTTTCCGAATATTCTTTATGTAATTTGAAGTTTCTAAAGGCAATGTTTGAAAACTTCCGATTATCGCAGGGTTCCAGCATCTTCAAAAAATGGTGCATCACATTCCCTCCATATTTTGTTCCTGCATGACTGAAAGTTCTTCCATTCGAAAGCACACAGAAAATTTTTTCATCGCAAATCCACCTTCTCCTTCCCCTAAATGTAGCCCTGTAAACCGTGTTTCCCTGCATCAAACAATTTTGGTCCTGATTTAAGGTTTCTCTCTACCCCAAAATAAATTCCAAATTGCTGGAATATTCCCGTTTGCTTAAAATGCCTAAATATTACTTCTAAATTGTAATAATCTTTGAAAATATCGTAAAAAATCGAAATTTAAATAAATTCTGTCGAACCCAATAACAAAACGTTTGCGTTTTTAGCATATCATAGCTCAAAATTGCTTTTAAAATTAGTAAGCACTGACAAAAGTTTCATAAAATCTTTACATAAACCCGTGTAATTTGTTTGAAAACCTCAAATGCTCCTCAAATTTGAAATTTGTTCCGCTGGATTGTTATAAATTAGGTCAAGTTATTCCATTTACTGCTTTATAAATATAAGGTTCAAATCATTTATAGAATATATCCCTTATATTGTAATGCATGCAAAATATATATCTGATCTAAGTATATGCAAATTTATTTTGAGCCCTCCCCTGGCCACTGGGCTGGCTGCGCCACTGGTTCACTGTGAGAGTTTGTTTTAATAATAAACGACTTCAAAAACCTTTACTTACCCGGAAACAAGAAAGGCAGTTGATAGCACAACCACGAAGGATACTAAATCTTTCATGACTTTAAGTATTAAAAATCTGGCGTATTTGATGTGTACTGCACAAGCAAGATTATGGTTAATAGTGAACTGCCAGGCATAACTGCCTGTGTCCTTTTATATTTGTTTTGCAATGCATGGGCGCAGACAGACATTCTTACAGGATGGTCAAATAACTTGTGCGGAAGGGAATTTTTTTTAAACAAACGAGTTAATCCTTCATCGTTTCGACATTGCTAGGGCTTGCATTTTTTAAAACAAAATTTGTCACAAATTTGTTTTAAAATAAAGCGTTATACAAGCTGGATTAAGACTCGGCTCTTCATGGACTATTAATCACGATGACCAATGAAGATTACACGAATACTAATAATAAGAGAGTGGGTTACTCGGGCTTTTGAATTAAAAGTATTACACTCCATTCTTTGTCACTTGACAGAATGAATAGTTGACCGAATCAGCGAGAAACATTAAGATTCATTATTACGGCATATAGGGCTTCCATACCAAAGAAGCAAGTCGGTCCACGCGTTCGGGAGTTCTGTAGACAGACAGATGGTCATATAAACACGATAAAGTCAATACTTGCCTTCTTATGCACAAGCAGCGTGAAACATTAGTTGCGCTAAAATAAAAAATCATTTCTCAGCAGAAAGAGATGGTTTTAATGTGATAAGGTTGCAATGCTACTAAACATAACTTAAAAATTTGAAAGCTCTTGGAGCACTATCTTAATGCTGCTTAAAAACTATGAAAACCCAACCTTATGAGCTCACGTGCCGCCTAAGAATCAGTCAAGTTGCGCCTTTTATCACATTCCATTATTGTCCCTCAGGCTTACTGTACAGCTACATTTATACGTGTAATTTCGTAAAATGTATTATAAAGTAAACAAGTCAAAGGATGATGAAATAAAATTGAAATGATATGGTGATATTTATTGCAAGAAATGAATATATCAAAGTACTAATGCACCTAAATGTAAACAGCAACTTATCTTAAACATTAAAAAATAACTGCGGCTTCATTATAAATTATTACTTGTTGAATTCAATTAAGAATTTATGGAATAAGATAAAGTTGACAGAGCGTGGCTCACATACATATTGTAGGTGCGTGACCCCAGAAAACTCTGGGGTTTTATCTGTGTACTTGGCAGAAATGCATGCGATAATGTGAGCACTGCAACAGGAAAACCGTTCACTTTCCTGGAAATTCGTGACATGCAATTTAAAGTTCAAAGCTGATTAATACTTCATGAATTTATTAATCATTATATTGTGCATATATGTCTGATTCTGGTTAAAATACAACATGAGCATCAGTGATTGTATTTATGTTTATTTTTATTATTGTGATTTTTACTTTCAGTGAATTTCATGTTTTTCATGTTTTTACGCAGGATTTTGTATGTGATACAAACTGAATCTATAGTCAAATAAATATCTGTTTGCTAGTAATACGCTTGTTTCCAATAATTCTTTATCTATGTCATCAGCAATTAAGCAGTTATAAATACACATGGTTTTTGATATTATCTTATGGAGATTCTTGAAGTTTTCATTTTTAATAAGCGTGACTAAAATTGTTTACAAATCCTATCATAATAATTCGCCATTTTTTTCACTGGAATGCAGCCCAGTTTCCTATCAGCCTGAAGTGCTTCCAGTTTCCAGAACAAATAGGACAACAAGACAAGCAGCAAATGACCTTCTCTTGGAGGAGAACAGTAGCTTGTCCAAACTACTCAGCAGTTGAACAGGAAACTGATCACGAGAAAGGTTGCGACCATGTCCACTCTGGAGGCGGAGAAGGAGGAGGAAGGACCATTATAAAAGAGGTCGAGGAACGGGCGCAAGATAAGGAACTACTATGTCTAGCCAGGACGATCTTTTATTCACTGCTTCTCAATTACTGGAGTATCATCAAGAGGGAAACTAAAATGTGATTGGTTGACAATTCAGACCAAATCCGTAGAAAAGCTTATCCTCTGTCATGTCCAAACTAGAGAGAAGAAAATAACTCACAAGGGTCTGGAATGTGTTAAATGATGTTCATTCAGAATCATGGAATTCACGCCACGTTCACAACAAAATCTATGTTTTTTTTCAAATCTTTGTCCAACTTTCTGTCGCAGTAATGAAAGCGATTTTTGAAGACTATTCTTTAGAAAACACTCTCAATCAGATTTTTTATCACATATTCTGTTCAAAAATAAGATAAAGTGCTCTGAGTCTGCTACAGGCTCACCATTTAATGATATCCATTGTACTTTTCCCTTGCATCCAATGAAATCTTTCCCATCCACCTAGACATCAAACACAAAAAAGAATTTAATTTCACTGTAAGCTGGGGGCTAAGTAAAATAAGTTACATTGTTAATGTTTTATGTAAAAAATATTTTAATAATTGTTTGCATTCATGCTTAAATTATTTACCAGGAATTAGTAAGTTACTTTGTAATAAATCCTTGTCATTCTGCAAATGTGCGCTTTCATAACTTTAGTGGTCTATTAAGAGGATTTTATGTCTACTAAATTAATAAACAGGTACGACGTTCATTAGTACATTTTCCTGACAGATTCTGAATTTGATCTGTAAAGATTGGTTGATTATGGTACTTAAATGCATAGTAATACGTAATACGAAAGGGTGACTGTACATGTATCATCCAAAAATGTAATAAGAATTCATACAAATAAATAATAATTCACAATTAATAAGCAGATTTTGTTAGCTTTCAGCTTCCGCTGATTGAGGATTCCATGGATACATTTTTTATCATTATAAATAATAATAATTACGGATTTCGATGGACATCTTATCATAATCAAACAGTCAAACAAATAATATACAATTTAAACGTGTTCTTTTCTTGGTGTACAAAGACTAGTTCTGTCAAATATCTTAAAATGGGGGGACGCGTTGTGAAAAACAACCAGTGAAAGTGGTGAAATTAGCAGAGATGTGAGTATAACAAACCTCAAATCAATTCCATCACAGTCATTCTTTTTAGTACTTCTAAAACTGTTTTTTAGGAATTATTTATCAAAACAAATATGCATTCAAAATGTCAACTTAATATACACAGTCGACCATCAAAGTGATTTTTTCTGCAACATGATTCGTGCTGCCGGGCCAACGGTACGTTTTCATAACAGAATGGCCCTTATGCAAATCTTTGTTGTACTTATTGTTGCAATAGTCAAAGACATCTTGAGATAATAAACTTTATGGTAGACTGACGAACTATAGTAAGCAATTCGATCACATTCCTGTTCAAAAATGCAATGGTGCGCATTTGTAGGTATTATATACGTATTACTAACTAGTAAAAATATATTTTAAATGATTTGAATTAACAATTAAAGTACCATAAATTTCCAACCAGACACCGCTTACCGGTGTGACTTTTTAGTACGTAGACTACGGGAATCTAGGCATGATCAACTATTAATTGGAAAAGGGAGTTTAACTGGAAATATACGTTAATAGCAATATACATACCTAACTTTTTATGGAATATGAGTATTTCTATGGTGCGTGTGTACTTTGATAACTCAACAGGGTAATTTTAGGCTGTATGAGTTTGCCACGAACAAAAGATGAAGAGTTACCATGGCTTTAGTTGTATTTTTTCAGTATTCACTTGATTTTTATGTTATCAGATCGATAAGCTTTGCTACAGACAACTAATTCCGGTTATAGATTACAGTAATTAGGGTTTCACATAAATTGATAAGAATTGAAGAATGAATTAATGTGTACTACCACTATGATGAAAATTACAAGTTTTTCTGGACCCCGCTCATTGACTACTTCCGGAGTTCTTTTCGTTTCGGAACAACAGGATAAAGCAAACATCAATTAAAATATTATGATGTGCTATTTTATGCCAGAAAACCAAAAAATGATGGTAAATATAAATTGTAGATTGTTTGAAGGTTGATAAGTATTGTGAAACTGGCGTGTTTTATTACAAACGTATCGTTTTTCACAGTATACATACATTCCTCCTTCTGGTAGTGGTGAATTTTAGTGGCAAGTAATTTACACAACTAATAAGAATACAATAACACGGCCACAAGATAGTATAAACGTTTCATTGTTATTTAAATTCTCGAACTAAAATGATTTTAGAAGTCTGCAAGTTTATAAAAATATTTTGTATGAACTATTGAACTTAAGTGAATTTCTATAAACTTCTATAATACTAATATATTTCAAATACGTCATAGTCATAATTCAGTGATCTTCTTACCAAGTTTTTAACCAAAACAACACACACGAGGACGTTAATGTATTGTGTAAGCGCTAATGATTTACTGCGAGCTTTGAAATTCTTACTAAGGTCCTGGGAGCACAAACTTTGCCATTATTGGTAGGCCTACAGACGCTGAAAGAGACATGTGTAGTATTAATGCTCTGAAATCCCTTAACGAATCCTCTTTCATTGCATTTGCTATTCTAGTTTTGATGTATTATTGCACTTTAATTTTACACAATGATTTTGTGACCACTATCCTGTAAAAAATTTAGATGATGTAAAATTTATTTTCAGATAATAAAATGCCTCGCGGATACCTGTCCAGGCAAGATTGCATACATAGTAGTAATGCTAGAAAACGTTTTTTTCAGGGTGGAATACATAACCAAGGATAAATAAGCCCGTGCTCAGATTCAAATTGGAAACTTATCCCGAATACGAGATTGCCATGGCATGCCTAATAAAATCTCACATCAGGGATCAGGAAATATACTGATGAGGATCATTTTCAGATCTAATCTAGCTCGAATTTTTTCATGGCTGTTTTCTATTTGTATTTTAGTCGCGTGCTTATCAATTTATGTCGTTCTTCATAACGCAGCACAATACATATATTTAATTGCCCTCGCTTATCCTCAAACCGATTTGAAATGGCTTCTTAAAGTTTCAAAACTCCAGAATAAAAAAACCTGGCTCCTCTAGCCGTACGAAAGCTTTCCTTTTCAAGAGAGGAAAAAGCTGTCCTATTGCAATCTATTCATCAATAGGAAACAAGAAGTCAGCAGAGTACAGACATTGGAACATCAAGTAAAGAAACCGTATATGAAATTTCCAGTATGGGAAAATTACCAATGAATTTCTAGCACAACTTAAAATGGTTTTGAAAAAGTTCGGAAGGAAGAGCTGAAATGGAGGTACAATTGTCATATCCTCTAATTGCCTTTACCAATTAATATTTTCAATCATTTCTGATAAAAAAATTTTAAAATGCCGAATTGTCCGCTCCAACCTTCAAAAACTATCACAACCCTATACAAGTCACCACTTCCAAAACGTCAGTTGAAAAAATGTTTTTAGAACTTGACAACAGCACGTAATCCTACTCATGAGGAGGTTCAAGAAAATCCACTGATTTGATCCTCTGACCGAAATTATTTGCGAGTTTATATGACTCCTGATTTTTGCTGAGCCAGGATCATGGCTCATGAAATCGAGATAATTTTTTAATTATGTATGTGGATCTACGGTGGCTATGGCACCATTTATAAGTTAGCTGTGGTTGTGTCATCTACTCTCAGTGTCTTAGGGTGGACCTGAAAACACCTGAAAATGGCTGATGTTCCATAAATCTCTCTGATGAGTGATGATGATGATCAAAAAGTGATACGCTACAGTTCGTAAGCCCAAATCCAAATCACTAGTGGCATCTGGGATTTTATGCACATTCATGTTTACCGTAAAATACCAAATAGACGCCCCGGCGTCTATGATCTAAAAAATCGGCGGAGTAAATAGACGCCGGGGCGTCTATTGGGAGGGGGCGCGTGATAGAGAGAGGCGTCTATTTGCATCTAAGACTTTTTGGTCAAACGCTTTAGATGACAATATGGATATGGAATGCATACATATATGATAAAACCCATGATATGTATGCAACATCATATACACAGTGTATTGAAAAATACGTCTAAGGCAAACGAGATCAAACGATGTATTGTTTATTTATTTACATGCATAGATATGCACTGTTGTATATACGATAGTTTTAGAAAAACAAATTTAGATGAGGCGTCTACTAGGAGGGGAGGCGCTTATTAGAGGGGGCGCATAAAGCGCTCCGTCGACTTTTTAGTTAGTAGACGCCGGGGCGTCTATATGGAAGGGGCGCGAATTCAGGACAGGGCGTCCATTTGGGATTTTACGGTAATTACATAGCGATGCCTGATAACGGACCTAAAATCCTTTGGAGCATCGCTCTTGGGCTCCATACGAATTTTCATGTGCAATTTATTGTATAATCAGTGATTTCATGGAAGCTTAGTAAACATATCAGCAAATTAATTTAAATCAACGTCGATATAAACAGTCATTGCATTCAAGGTATGATTTAATTAAGAGTGGTAAGTTGATAAAAGAAAGTATAGACGGACGATGTTTGTAGCAAGAACGGAAAAGCAATAAGAATTATTAAATACGTTGTAGCACAGAATATGGATTACGATTCACAAGTTAAAGCTACTAGAAAATTAAAGATAAAAAATTTCCTCCATAGGAATGGAGGAAGGTATAGATCCCAGGATATTCGCGGCATGATTTCGTTGAATAGCCAGGCTTATTCGTTGGTACAAATTGTGTTTGATAATAAACAGCTAAAATAGAAAACGAAATTGTTTGTGATGACGTGAAAACATAAAGATATACAACTTGGACTTCTTCAAACAAGAAGAGCCGCGTTGTCTCCATGTAAAAACCAAACAATAAACAGATTTATAGGAGACAAAGAAAACAAGTAACACAACATGTTGCCGCCTATATAATTATTAAACCTGACCTTTTTATTGTGACGCGATACATAACTATGCGGATTTTCAGTGTAAGAAATCAAAGAGAAACTTTAAGTAAAAACTACTTCACAGAGAAACATACTAAAAGTAGTTATAGGGTAATATAATATAGTATGGTTTTAATGACAAGCGATGAAGTTAAAAAGCAAATGTCTTGGAATAAAATGCATGCATAATATATAATCTCGTTTGTAGTTTGACCTGGAATAATTTCAAATGCATTACCTCCATGGTTGTGTCAGAAAGTAAAGACATTCTTTTATATTTTTCAAACATGATATTTTAACATGCTGCATACATTGCATTTTCGGTATTAAAACACCACTTCACACAAACGAAATTATCCCGTCTATATTATTTGTCGCCGATTTGACTAGCATTACATTTAAACAATATTTTAACGGTCTCAATGCTAACAATTTCCACTTTGTTTTAATCTAGTTGATGATATATCTTAATTTATCTCATGTATCAGACGTAAAATATTTTTTGGTTATTAATTGAATAAATAATAAAGAGCAGTAACAAGTTAGAACATAAAAAATATTGACTCTAGAAAGGAATTTTGGCATGACTATAAACTTTGTATTTTTACTCGATTCTTCCCAGAAACTGATTTTGAAAGTATGAATTCACATATTAAAGCAAAACCTGCTACTAAGGTCAGAAGTATGATTAGTTGCAGTAAAAATTTAATTAGCTTATATTCTCTTGTAACGAATAAACTTGCGATTCCGTTGTAATTTTCAAAATATTCTGAAGATTCATTTATACTTCTGGCATAGTTTCTCCCATCTCGTTTTGTATTAAGGTTGGATATCAAATCAGTGTGTATTTTTAGGCCAGTTTCAGTAAACTGCGTAAACATTTTGTTAAGAATAACTAGAAGATTAGAGAAAAACAGATAAATGATGTTACAAAAACTTTAAATTTGAATGTAACGATTATGAATTCAAACTTACCTAGTACTTCCGGAAAATATCGTGAAACACCAGTCGCCCCTGCGAAGGGAAACTTCATGTCATGAGCAATCGCAAACATCTTGTTCCCCTTGACGTCGACTAAGAATCTCGTAGCAAACCCTTCCAAAACTTGACGATTTCCAATGCATACGGCATCATATCGTAAAACTCGTTGGTAACAGCACTGAAAGTAATGACAGGTATATTTTGTAAATACATTACTGACCAAATTATTAGCAGATACTTGAATCAATTGTTTTTACTCTTTTTAAATTGTAACTGACCGTTGGATCAATATATGAACAGTCTTCAGTACGCTGAGCCACAGCATTATTTACATAACCTTTCATACCAGCAAACCGCAGTTCAATGTTTCCTTTAAAGAATATCCCTTTTAACTTAAAATTCGAATAAACAAGCTCCTCAAAAGTTCCTGGAATCCATTCCAAATCTGGAGAAACGATGTCTGACAAGAAGTTGGATTTATAAATACTGCTTAAGGTGAGAACAGTCACTAGCCAAATTGCAAATACAATATGGTGAGGTCTAAGATTCCTGAACCTATGCTCATCTTGGTGCATAAACGGCTGATCAAAAATTGGTTTTAATATCTTAAAGAACATTTTGAGAACTGTGCTAAGTGTTTCAGTCGAGATCAGGTGTAAACAACTGACACCTTCATAACGTTTTATAAAAATTGTGTCGATCACGAATACAAAGCAAGTGCCGCAGGTTGCGAAAATCAGTGCTAAAAATATTGATAGTACTTCCTCATAACTAGCGAAAAATGTATGAGATCCTGAATCTCGAGGAAGTGCAGTCATCAACGTGTAATAGTCAAAATATGACCAGGTTGTAAAATAAACAAATTGCACGTTATCTGCAGCTGGGACTTTGATAGACGAAATATGTGCAGTTCGAAAAACCAGAGGCTTAATAAACTCATCCCATGTCCCGTTAAAGTATGATTTGGCCTGTGGAGATTTATAAATTGGACTATTTTGCAGAGTTGCGTTTAATGTAAGAGCAGTTTCGTGAAACACTGCTAAATAATATTGGTCCCATTTCCCAGTTTTTTCATATAAAGCAACTGCCTTGGGTACTGTAGGGGCTGCTGTTGCTATTAGGCTCATACATTGCCAGTTAAAAGTAGCGTTGAAAATTTTTGGGCACTCAAGCTTGTCTGAGTATCGTAATCTATTATTTACTTTAGGAGAATCATTGCCATTTTCGAATTCGCAATGTACAAAAACCACATTCTACCTTGTATCACATTCTGCTGACCAAACTTGATAGAGAATATAGAAATTTTGGAACACTTCAGACTCACTAAATACGTCATGGTGATCGGGCAAATTAGAAATCTTCTCAACATGACCTACCACAATTCGACAGAATCTGGAGTACCGCAAACGATAGATATTACGCAATGGGATTGCACTACTCGTGTACAAGTTAAAATTGCTGGATGTAGTTCGCGAGTGTCTATTAAAAAGCACTAGTGATCATACAAGAGCATTTAGAATGTGATTTCGACGTATTTGTTGGATCAGAAATTATGGAGAAATCACAAAGTTTACTGTTGACTTTTTCATAAATTTGGTTTGTCAAACAATTGAAAGAATTTTTGCAATACGTTGGAGATGAAAATTTATTCAGTTTTATTTTCAAAGTAGAAAACTGCTTAGAAACTCGTAACTCAAAAGTTTATTTGGGAAAGATGACGAGCATACTAAAAAATAATGAAGATATTTTCACACTTGGTTTCCACATTTCGTAATATCTGGTACAACTTTTAAATGCAAAAGAGAAAAAAAGTTTTAAGGATAAACGTGTTACCGAGCCGTAATAGATTGTTAGATACTTTAAGCATTCGTGACAAAACAATGACAAATAAATTCATAGTTGGATACAAACCAATCTGTAATAATGTTTTGTATCGACATTAAAGGTTGTCTTTGTCAATTCAATGAAGACGGTACTGTATATTTATTACTTTTCTTGTGCCATTCTTCCGGTTTAGCAACACAAAAGCGAAAAAATTTGGAAATTTGTTACTGATGTTACAGAATAATTTATGGGCAGACAGTTTAATGAAATAGTAAAGCAAATAATTGGATTGTATAAGTTGGCAAGGGAGTATTATTACTATCCCTTACATATGCAATAATTTAAAATTATGCAATCCCATTGCTTTGTGAAAAAATTGTGCTAGGACGAGACTGTATAGAGTAATTCCTAAAATGTAGTCTGGCCATGTGATGAGTGTGTGCAAAATGAGTGCAACTCATCCCTATTTGACATACCATTTGTTGATTCAAGCCCCGTTTTGCTTGAACAATAAATATAAACTTTATTAAAAAGGTAAGAGTTAAAATTATAGCAATTACTTCTGTCCACCTTATTATTCAGAGTTATAAAAAGCTATAATTAATGCCTGTAAGGGGCTATTTCAAAGCTCATTTGACCGCTGGTTGCCAACGAATTTTGCTGAGCATCGCATTGCGCCGACAATTTAGATATCATTATAACTAATTGTGCGCAACTGTGCTATGCTATTGGTAACAGAATAGGGATTGCACTTTGAAACAACTCCTTAATGAATGCTATAGTCCACATTTGTTACTGTAGGCTGAGGTGTGAATTATTGTGCTCTTGTTTATATTTACATCTATTTTTATAAAATTTGCAAACGAGATTCATGCAAGCTTAATGAAATAATACCTACGCTATGTTTAAAATTTAAGTACTGGATTAAAACTAAATAAAGCTAAATATTAATTGTCATTCCGAACTATGTTATCATGTATTTATATTAACAAGATATTAACTTCAATAATAACATGTAATATCATATTATAAACGGCAAACAGTTTTATTTAGAATTTCATATTGTCGCCATTCAATCTTCATTTTTGCCTAATCTTATGGCTGGAAAAGGATATCGCAGTGATTCCTTTCCAACGCAAAAACATTACCATTCCCATCCTATTAAAAGGGCAGCGAAAAAATCATTACAATATTCTCTAGTTTTTAGTGATGAAAACACAAAATGGACATGTAGGCCAGTTTCTCACCACATAAAGTGCCGCCCCATCCAACCGGGTACCAGTACGAGTAAAATTTTCCGTAATATATTTATTTACTGTGTTATTTAAGCGTATGTCAACCTTATGACCAGTTCCATGGTTGTAATTTCCCCGTCGGGAATGTCCTATCTGAATAAAAAATATAAAAGCTTGTTGTACACAATTCGGATGATTGCTTGTTTTACTACTGCCAATTCATGTTAGGAAAGTATAACACTTACTTCTGTTCCACCTGTCACAACAACACGACAGTTCCCACACTCTCTTTTAAAGTTAATTAATCCATTGATTGTGCTCTCTTGCATTCCATCCAAGCTTGTGCATCGTTTCCTGTTTCTGTCAAAGCAGTTTCCACTAGAACTTACTGATATTCCTGTTCAAAACAAGTAAAAATGTCTAAAGTTAGATTTTTATTATAGCAAACATATCCCAACTATGCCTAAATTAAAAATTCATAAACAATCAGAAAATGACACATAAATTACTAAAACAGTGAAAAATTTGAAAGCTTTGGTTAGATTAAATTTTATACAAGCCATTCTTTTTAGAAACTTTGTATTACAGTTTTGTGTAAGGGTTACCTTCATCTTTGAATCTCTGCATATTCGACTTTGGTCCATGAAAGGTTGCTCTAAAAATTTACAAAATGCAATACAGTATTTAGAATGCATTTCACTTGCATCTGAAAATGATTTAATCTTTCCCCGGATCTGTTTATGATTAATAAGACTTCATTTTTTACTTACCCGGCAACAAGAATACCGGTTGATAGAACAACCACAGTAACCACGAAACTTTTCATGATATTAAATATTTTTAAAAAAAGCTAATTTGATGAATACCACACAAACTAGTTCCTTAATAATAATGAACAGTCAAGCTTGTTCGTTTCTTTTTATATTCGTTTTGGAATGCATCACCGCAAACAGACTTTCTTACGGAGTGGTTAAGTTATCTATAAAGAGTATCAATCTTAAAACAAAATTACCAATGAAAATTTATTGCATGCATATTTTTTAAGTAAACAAATCAGAAGATGACGAAATAAAATGTAGAAAGTGATACAAGGATCATGCCGAAAGGTAATGTCTATATTTAATAAATGCATGCAATCACATTACAAAAAGTCTATGCGGTTTGATTATTAGTTGTTACATGTTAAGTTTATTTAAAATTAGTATATGGAACAAGAAAAACTTGATAGCGAGTAAGTAGCTCGCATACGAACTGTATCTTACGTGACTCCAAACAAACTCTGGGTTTATATTTATGTGCACTCAAGCAGAAAAAGAAATCATGATATGAGCAACCCAACAGGAAAACATTTCAGTTTCGTGGAAATTGGTGGGCTGCTATCTAAATTTAACTGCAGATTAAAATTTACGTTACGTCAAAATCAACTAATATTCATGGTACGTATAAGTTAGAATCTGACAAAAATAAGACATCGGTCTATTGATTCTATTCATATTTTCATTTTATCAAATATTTATGTGGTTTTTACTTTCATTGAATTTCATGTTCTTCCATGATTAACCACACATTTGAAGTATGATCCAAACTGATTTCATAGCCGTGTAAATATCTAGCTACTAACAGCTTATCAATTTCCAATAACGTACAATAATAGAGAACTAGAGAGCATGATAAACAATTGGTTTATTTAGTAAGCTTATTATATTAATCTGCATTAAAAAATAATTATAAGTCGGATCAAGCAATGTAAAGACTCTTAAAGGAAGTCTTAAATTTCTTTACTTGGATGAAGGCCAATTCCTTGAAAGGCCGCTCTTTGATAGATGTGTAGAGAGACTTCCAGATCCAAGCAACTAAGGATCTCTGGAAACGGTCAATACAGAAGAAATGTCATCAAGATGGTCGAGGGAAGAATACTTATGTAATAACGCGTAAATATGCCCAGCAATGTAGATCATGTTAAACTTTGTTTCTGACCTATAGAGGGAAGAAAAAGAGGGAACTTTACATGTGATTGGATAATAATTTGGACTTTCGAAAATCTAAAGAAAATTTCTCTGTCGTGTTAAAACTATAGAAAGCCAAAAGGCTTAGTAGAAGGGCACCATCATTAAGGACTTGGATGGCAAGGGCACAAAGTACTGTGCCCGAAATGTTTTCATGTCACTTAACTTGCATTAAGATAGCACATATAACCAAGACTTTGAAATTCACCTTGAATGTGGTTAATAAGTTCATATAGTATGTGAAAAAGTTGTAGAAAACGTACAATGATAAATTTATAAATCTAAGTTTTATTTTATTTTGATAACACAAAAATTCATGATTTTTAAGGTCACATCATGTGAATTGATTTAATTTAAAACAGTTTAGTTCTACTTTTTTGCTTTC
This sequence comes from Willowsia nigromaculata, assembly GCA_034700605.1. Classification (NCBI taxonomy): domain Eukaryota; kingdom Metazoa; phylum Arthropoda; class Collembola; order Entomobryomorpha; family Entomobryidae; genus Willowsia; species Willowsia nigromaculata. Next base: position 7,041 of record JAQIXX010002708.1, on the reverse strand, counting down.
CTCTTTCTAGAAATTAGCTCATTCCAATCAGGGTAGTATAAATCCTTAATTCGTAGACAATACTCACTTACATTTGTCAATTCATCTAGAAATATTAACAGAGAACCCACTTTTAGATGAAGAAACCATGAACAAAGTAATGTTTCCGACAAATAAGATACGATACATAATTTAATTCTTACTTTGTACTAGTTTCTCATAATTGGAATCCGGTAGTCCCCACCTGGCTTGAGCAAGAGAGCCAAAAATTGCACAGTCACCTTGGCACGGAACCTCCCCCAAAATGAATTTCTTCGTGCCATGAAGACTGGAGACAGCTCTAAAATTTTTGAACACAAATTCCTCAATTTCTTCTCTGCTATGGAGACCAATCCCTTGTGCGTCTGCCCTTCTCTTGGAAATGTAGCGCCCCATGGTCAGTATAAACTTATCATAGAATGGACTCCCAGTTCCAAACACTTTCTCAAACCCGCTTGAACTGAATACAAATCTCTCCAGAGCCATACCCCTGCGAAATCAAATTTCAATCAATTATTATCTGCAGTATAGAAAGCAAAATCGAAACTTAAGTAGTAACCTAATTGTACCAAGTTATTCAACCAAGTAAATTGTTCCTCCAACATAATTCGTACTGCCGTGGCCAACGCTACATTCTCAACGGAATGCCCTTTATTCAAATTCTTATTGCATTTTCTGTTGCAATACTGATTACATTATAAGTAATGTGGACTATGACATGTTAACAAAAACAATTGAAAATTTATCCACACTACCGGTTCGAAAATGCAATGATGTGCTCTGAATCTGCTACATGCTCACCATTTAATGATATCCAGGGTGCTTTCCCCTTGGGGCCAAAAGAATCCCTTCCATCAATCTACACACCAAAACCAATAGCTAAATAAGCAAAAATGTGTTGTAATGAGAAATGGACTTATGGTTAAAACAGTAATTAATTTGCCCTACTTTGTATGGAATCTGTGTCATTCTCAGGTACGTGTGTACTTTCATAACGTAAGGGGATCCACTAGGAAGGGTTTTGTCACGGCCAAAGCAATGAAGAATTACCAAGTTGTTAGGTGTATTTTTCCAGCGGTCACTGTGTTCATGTGACGCAGGTCGATCAGCAAAATATATATTGGGCAACCAAATGAAGAAATATAAAAGTCAATTAATCGTAGTAATGACAAAGCTAATTGTGGCTTAATAGAAGCCGATAATGAATTGGAATTGATTAATGATGGATTATCCTACAGTTTCCGTCGGTTAAGGATTCCCCGGATAAGTCGAAACATTTTAAATAATATTTAATACCTGATAATGACTGAACTAAATGGATAACTTTTGGTATGAGCCGTCTATGATAAAATCTCAAACATTTTAAACGTGTGTTTATTATGTTCTGTACAGATAGCTCAGAGAACGCATCTGTTTTGTCAAGCACGTTGAAATGGTGCCATGTGCTGGGACAAACAACCAACCAGGCAAAGAAATGGCTGGAGATAGGAGAACAACAAAGGAACGGTGATGCATGAAGCATTTTAGTGTATTGAGGCTATATATATGAAACTGAAACAACTTTTTTTGGAGATGAAACTTTTTTAGCACTCCAATTTTTACAGGACTGTATGACATACGACATTAATAGAATACGCCAGACAGAAATCGAACCTTAACTTGTTATTATTGAAAAAAATGGAGTGACGGATTTAAAGTAAGAAAACCTTGTAGGTTACACACATCCTTCCATAAATTTAAATTTAATATTAAAAGTTATTTTTCATTAGTTGTAGACTGAAGTTTTGCTACTTGAAGTCCATTCACATATAGAAAATTTGACCCGTACATTAGATATCATATCAGAAATTTAGCTTAAAATCTTTATTCTTACGCCAGTGTGTCGTCTGAAGCATTTCTAGCTGTAAACGTGTGATTCTCTTGTCAAATCCGAATGACATGCAATGTGGAAGCATGAGTGCATTTCTTTTAGATTGCAGCCAATCTTCCACATTTGGTGTCTGTAAGGATGAGGAAATTAAATTGTTTAAAATTTAAGCGAAATTAATCATTTAAAAAATTATGAATTTGGAAGTAAAACCTTTTGTAATGAATGCATAGGAATTCCAAATGCTGAAATATGTTTTTAGCTTTCAATGGACTATTCAAGTGTCCTGAGGAGTCGGGAAGGGAACTATGCGTGTGTGCGTTTTCCTTAATATGCTTTCGTATTGCAATTTTGTGAATTAAAAACATGAAAAATGTTGGAGATGTTTATTCTTCTATTCACATGGTAACTTAATCCTTAAATAGGAGCACTAAAAATTATTGTTTACCTTTAATTACTTTAGTAGTATATCGATTGATTTGAATTATTTTCTTATAAATACATAGTGGATGATATTTGGCTAATTTCACGTGACATGGCTCAAAAGAGTTCGCATATTGTAGTTTTTCAATCATTGTCAGTCAGGGTTGCTTTGTATTATTACTAACTTGTCCTTAAACGTGCATCTTAATTTCGCAGTAATAAAAACATAGAGAACAAAACACTGCAATATTGCAAATTATATCTATTTACATTCTTTTAAAAATTATTGGAGTAGTTTATCAAATTTTCTTGTTATTTATGATTGTTTTATTAAGTGCCAACGGATTAATGTAGAACTGTTCAAATGCAGCGCTCAAAATGTTTTGTTGGATGTGTTCATAATTAAATTCTGATTGATAGATATCTCACGTTTGTTGCTTCAGTACTGTTTTAGATGACAATGAAAGTTAATCTGTTCTACAGCATATTAAATCATATATTAAATCATCATGGAATTTTTCGGCCTATATTAAAGTGCAATTATTTCATCGCCTAATGTTATGAAAGGTTAAGTAATGAAAGCAAAATATCTACGACACTGAAACTCATGTCATATATTATATCCGTTAACATTCTTTCTTTAAATCGTTCGAATTCACGTTCTAACTTTGTTGATAGTTACGAATGTGTATGTAGTGCGAACGGCACGAAGAAGGAGCTGTTGTTGCTCAGCGCTTTAAATTTTTTATCTCAAAATTTCCAAGTTTTGAAAGTGTAGAGTTTTGTTCTCCATGAATAGTTTTGATTAGCAAGGAACAATTACTAGTGCAACCACAGCTTAAACGTGCACAAACCCATAAAAAAGTTTACAGCATGGTGCAACCTTAAAAAATTTCGACAAAAGTGCAAATAGCTCCTTCTGCTACGCCCCCAAGGAATCACATAGCCCCTTTTGATTTCTAAGTCTCATGTCACATAAAACCTACCTGTATTTTCCCCCTGATTTGTATTTCCAATTATTTAAAGCATAAAACAAGAAAGCAACAAATTTATCTCCTGATGATGTATAATATGTAAAGATTTTACTTCTTGGTCTTCAGGGCACAAAACTGCATCTTGTCAGCTCAGGGAGTAGTACAGTCCTTGTAAACATCAAAAACATCCGGATTTATAGACCCGTTACAAGGATATATGCCAGGGTAATCTTAAACGATAATGATATTCCAGTTTTCACATTTTCCGTGCACCAAGTTCTTAGTTCTTATTCGTACGCACTGGCGGACAACTCAGGGAACCAATTACAGCTAACAAGTAGTAGTTATAAGTAGTTGGTATGCGGGGAATTCAACAATTGATAAGCTATTACCCTTTTACATTACACTGTCCTGTAGTGATAATCAAGTTTTCCTCGGAAAGACACAGGATAGATCACGGTTCCTGTTTTCTTAAGCTACCAGAAAGTTTCAGACCCTATCAATTTCGCTTGCCGCAATCTTCAACTTTAGTTCAATAGAAGTATATCGAACGAGGAATTTCGGATTGGTAACCTAAATTAACTTTCATGGGGAGGGTATAAAATTAGTGAACTCAGAATGGCTTGAAATTTTGCATGAGACAAATATAAGCCATCCTGAATGACTGTGCAAAATTTCATATCTCAGCGCTCAATGATTTTGGACTAATTGACTAGCCAATTTTATAAAAATTGCATACTGTTGGGCCCCGAGTCAGGAATGTTAGGTAAAAGTGAGTGCAGTAGTTTTTTTTTGCTGATCTGCTTCACATAGTTGCTTGAATGTGTACATGATACGCTGCTTGCGTAAATGTATACAAACTGAAAAATCAAAGCAATTGCATGCACACACTCTTGTAAATACAAAAATACATATTTTTGGAAACCAAAGAAGCATTTTTTAAATGAACATTGTCGGACCCAACAATATAAAAAATGTACAACATTGGTTTGTCAATTAACCCAAAACCATTAAGCGTTGCGATTTGTAATTTTGCACAACCATTCATGATGGCTTATTTTTGTCTCATGCAAAATTTCAAGCCAGTCTGACTACTGATAGTTCATCCATTTTATTCCTTCTTCTTGCTAGAAACATTATTATTGATTAGTTTAGAGAATGCTGTGTGTGCACTGTGCACCTTACTATTAAGAAAAATATTGAAAACCCAAATATATTCGTAGAAATTTCCCATAATTGTCAATTATATCATCTTATCATATCTTATTTTACTCTAATGTGGTTTTCTATTTAAAAAAAAGTAAGCTACAACATTTGGGAAGACTACTTCATATATACTTTCTTTGTATTTCTCCATCTCATCCCTCAAGTTTCGATGGTGCACGACACATCGTCTCACGAGATACCATAAGCACTAATGTTCCAATGTTACGGTACCATTGTATTTCCGCAATTTTTACGGGAATAACTCTCCTTTTTAATACATAGGGTTTTGGCAATAACATAGATAAAGTATTGGCACAGAATTTATTTGTTTCAATATAGTGGAATAAACTGTCGATAATGACTAAAGTCTGCGTAAAAAATACATAAAAGGTATTTTAAAGCATCCATCAAATCAATATGTGCCACTTGCGAAGGAAAATATTATTTTTGCATCACTGCATTACTCCAAGTGAGTAAAATAAATCTTACCGGCTCCTTTTAAAAGGAGCGCGAAATAATTGGTACACAGTAATTTTTAGTTTGCCCAAATAAAATAAGGAAACATTTTAAATGATTTTTGTGTGCTGGTGTAATCTCGGGGACAGAATGTTACTAAATCATTAGAAAGCCTTAGAATAAACTCATCTAAGGTGCGCTGTTTCACATTGGGTTATTCAGGGAATCAAGCATCAATTATAACAGACGGTTATACGTATTATATATTGTTTCCTTTGTATAATATAAATAAATAGTAGTAGCCAAAGCCATACGGGTATTCGTCTCGTCTCCGGTAACACAAGGAAACAATGCATAGATTTTCTTTTGTAGCATAAAATTTTAAATTTTCAACTTTTGAGGTTCATATCTTAGTTCTTCATGCCTTAACTTTTAAACTAAAGTTCTAGACCGGAAGGTAAGAGTTATTTTGAAACCAAATCGTGTCGTTTGAAATATGAGTACTAATGACTGAAACGACATTGTGAAAGAAATGTGGTTGCTAGACGTTATAATTTAGTCATTTTAATTATTCCAGATATATGCCTAAGGCAAGATAACTTGGAGGTTATCCCGAAGATATAAAGAATTATGGTTTCTGTAACAGACTAATAAGGATATGAAATATTTTACTTATTTCAAAAACTTGTAAGATTACTTTTAAATGATGTATGGTAAAATTAGAAGTTAGATCATCCTAACTTATAACCCTAGTAGTAATAATGGAATATAAGATCTAGAGATAATGAAAACCGTTTTGCCTTTTGCACTGATTGCAGCAAATACAATCATGTTTTAGGGATGCTCTTCCATGACAATTCGTTTGACAAGCACTTTAATTGTATGTATATCTGGCATCCCCACTAAAGTGAATTACGCAATGTAGTGCAATGATTATTAGCCTTTGATACAAAGTGGTTCCGTGTGAAAATACCTGGCACGTGTCAATACGCAAATTTAAGTCACTTAAACAGATTTGGAAACGGTATGAAACTAATTCTAACACATTCTAGCATTAATTTAAACGAAAGTTTAAGAAAATACCTGTTTCTGTAGCTGGATTGGTTTTTCTTTTTAGATAATTAGACTCATTCATTGAAACTGCAATGCAAATTTGCAAGGCTTGCAGTCAACACAGAGTATTTGCACATAATAATAATCTCTTCATACATATAACTAAACAATCGGTATCTACGGAAGTTGTTGCTGCATTAGTCTAGTAACTCAAAATCTTTGAAAAATGTTTCGAAAAAAAATTCCTAATATCTACTAGAAAAATCGGAAAAACAGTAAATATCAATACCTACATAGCAACGTGTATATTTTAGATAGTGACCGACACTTTTTCATTTCATAATTAAAGAAATCTCGTGTTATACTCAATATATTTTTTTCAACAACAGTGCATCCCGCTTTCTGAAAACAAGAGATTTTTTGAAGAGAACATGTTACATGACAAATAATTAATATACTCGGCATATCACATGGCAACAATAACAGAAAAATTATTTTTTAAATAATTCTGAAAATGAAATTGATTTTAGATGTCTTTAAGCTAATTAAAAATATTTCATATCAACTTTTCCACTTGAATTTCCCTCTGGAAATTTTTTAGGGTAAAATCGTCTGACTTAGGAAAATGGTCGAAATCGAGGTCAGTATTTTACTAATTAGTTCATGGGGTTGCATAGAACTATATCAAGTTTAGTAAATTGGCACCAACCAAAAAATTTTAAATTTCACTGTCTTCAAATAACGGGAGGTGCAAGCTTGAAAACTGCTCTCACTGGGATTTAGATGGAGGCCACATTTTTGACGCAGAAACTTGAAGTTTGGCACATTTTTGTCAAATAAAATTCTCTAGGAGTATCTGTTCTTCGTTTTTCAATTTATGATATTTTACGGATTTTATGCACAAAAATCAAAATTTTGACAACATTAGAAGTTAAATGAAATTTCTGAGGAAAGACCCTCCTACACATTTATACTATAAATTCAAAACAAAAGTTTAATGTTTTTACGACATAAACTCACTGAGAGAATAAATTCTTACGAAAT